>SNQJ01S0177201.1:22698-46562 GCA_010110895.2 Picea sitchensis | reverse complement strand
GGATTTCAACGGTCCACGTGATGACACAAGATCAAAAGATTCAAATTTCAACAACATTAAGTATGAGAGGATGTGACTACGACCTCCCTGACCACAAAGAGAATATCCAGGATGGATGACTTAGACAAGACAACTAAGCACTAAGCCACATAAACACAAAACACGTCACCATGTATTGACAAAAAGTAAAACATATACAAAAAAGCAAATCCTACTTGCTAACCCACTCCTGGAACAGGAACACAATGAAATTATAATTATGCAACAGATAGGTAGGGCTTCAGGCATGTGCCATTCACCCAGCTAGGTCCAAGAATACAGTTCTCTACATGCTCCCTTGGATATTAAATCCCATCATATAATTCTTGTAATATACCAGATATAAAAAGTATGCAGAACAAAAATAAAATGATAGAAATGGCAGAATAACAACAATATAACCAGAACAATCACCACAATAACACTGAAATGATATAAGAATAACAACAGAAATAACACTTTGATTATGAGAGCAATGTTCATGGGCCTCTTCGAGGGGGAAACCTCCAGTTGAGTAGAGGTGTATTAAAATAATATCCAAGCTAGGGTTCTCATACCCTCGACTCCTATTTATACTAAATATGTCTATCAAAAGAAGCATCTAGAGGAAGATCCTTCTAGAAGTAGAAGCTTCTAATAGGTCTTCTTACATTCGACTTATTCTATTTTATTGCAAGGCCTTATTAATATTGACCTTTATTACATCCAAATATATTATTCTACTTATGTGCGGGTTAGGACCCTAACATGTCCTCCCCCTTAAAAACAACCTTGTCTTCAAGGCTTGAGATGTGGAAATTGTTGCAGAATGGTAGCTCGTTCCCAAGTGGCATCTGCTGGAGTTGTATCTTTCCACTGGACTAACACTTCCTTGATGGTTCTCTGACGCAGGTGACACTCATGCTGGTTCAAAATGGCTTGTGGCTATAGCCAAATGGATCCTTCTTCATCTAACTCGGGAAGGTTGGTTTGAATTTGGCACTTAGTTCCAATCACCTTCTTTAAGCATGAAATGTGAAAAATAGGATGTAGCTTCGAATGACTGGGAAAAGCTAACTAATAGGCCACCTGTCCCACACGCTTGAGAACGGTATAAGGACCATAAAAATTGGGCGCTAGCTTATGACATTGCTTGGCCTTGAGGGAATTTTTCTTGTAAGGTTGCAGTCGAAGAAACACTTGATCCCCTTTTGCAAATTGACGTTCAAAGTGACCTTGATCAGCTTGTTGCTTCATGCGATTCTGTGCCATCACCAAATTCTCTTTGAGGGTAAGAAGAATATCCTCTCGAATTGTAAATGTTTGGTCAACCGCTTGGACCTTCAAGACATCTGGTAAGTATGAGAGAACTGAAGGTGGATTATGTCCATATACTGCTTCAAAAGGAGTCATGTGTGTAGTTGTATGGTATGAAGTGGTGTACCACCATTCAGCTAGAGGTAACCATTGACCCCACAGATTTTTCTTTTCCGAGGAAAAACACCTCAAATATGTTTCCAAACACTTCTTGACAACTTCCGTTTGACCATTAGTCTGGGGATGATAAGTTGTGCTGAGATGCAATTGGGTGCCTTGTAGCTTGAACAATTCTTGCCAAAAATTGTTGGTGAAATTTGGGTCACGATCAGAAACAATAGAGTGCGGCATGCCATGAAGCTTGAAGATCTGATCCATGAAAAGTTGAGCCACCATGGAAGCTGTAAACGAGTGTTGAAGAGTGCAGAAATGAGCATACCTGGAAAGGCGATCAACAACCATCATGATGACTGATTTATTTCCTGATTTGGGTAAGCCTGTAATAAAATCCATAGAGATATCCCTCCAAATAGAAGGTGGAATTGGAAGCGGTTGTAGTGTGCCTGGAGATTTGACTGTTTCTCCCTTGTTGCATTGACATGCATCACATTAAGCGAAAAAATTACGAATGTCTTGTTTCATACCATCCCAGAAAAAAGAATGTTTGACCCTGTCATAGGTTTTGGTGAACCTGGAGTGCCAGGCTATGGGTGTAGCATGAAGCTCAGAAAGTACCATGGATTTTAGTTTTGATTGTTTACTTAAATACAAATGGCCTTTGTATCGAATCTCATCATGGAGCCAAGAGTGCCCTGGGGAATCTGGAGCATTGGACTGCAATTGTTGGATCAGATGCAAACTTTTGGGATAGTGTATCCATTCCTGGTGAACGACTTGCAACCAATCTGGTACAATGAAGGAAAGAGAAAAAAGGGATCCTTCATCTTCATATTTTCAGGAAAGTGCATCCACAACCACATTGTCTTTTCCTTTCTTGTAAATGATCTCATAATCATATCCAAAGAGCTTAGTCACCCATTTTTGTTTCTCCGGGGAGGAAATGCGTTGTTCCAAAAAACACTTGAGGCTTTGATGGTTTGTCTTAATTTGGAAGAATTTCCCTAATAGATAAGGGTTCCATAGATCAATGGCATGTAGAATAGCCAACATTTCCTTTTCATATATTGATTTGCCCATATTTATTTCAAACATTTTCTTGCTAGTAAAGGCCAAAGGACAACACCAATTCCTTTCCCTGAAGCATCACATTCCAAGACAAAGGTCTTTGTGAAATCGGGAAGGGCCAGGACTGGAGTGGTGCACATGGACATATTCAAGGTTTGAAAAGATTGAGCAGTGGTTGGGGTCCAAGTGAAAGAGTTATTTTTTAGGAGTGCAGTGAGAGGTGCTGCAATCTTTCCATAAATTTTAACAAACTTGCGATAATAGTCTGTTAAGCCCAGAAATCCACGCAAGATTTTGAGAGTCTTTGGGTGAGGCCAATCTTACATAGCTTCAATCTTTTTAGGATCCACCCTGATGTCATCCTTGCCAACTAGATGACCCAAGTACTCGACTCTTGAGGCACCAAAAGCACATTTAGACAGTTTCAGGAAATGTTGGTGCTGAGAGAGTAGATGAAGAACTCGATCCACATGAGCAAGATGGTCTATCTAGGTTTTTCTATAGATGAGGATATCATCAAAGAAAACTAAGACAAAATGACGAAGAAAAGGATGGAAGACATGATTCATGAGGCTTTGGAAGGTGGAGGGGGCATTACACAAGCCAAAGGGCATGACCAAAAAATCATAGTGGCCCTCATGAGTTCTAAAAGAAGTCTTGTGAATGTCTTCCTCTTTCATACATATCTGGTGGTAGCTCGAACGAAGATCAATTTTATTAAAGAATTGGGTGCCACTCAATTCATCCAATAGGTCATCAATGACAGGAATGGGAAATTTGTCTTTAATGGTAAGTTTGTTGAGGGCACGGAAGTCAGGACACATTCACCAAGAACCTTCTTTCTTCAATACCATGACCACAGGAGAAGAGTAGGGGCTCACACTAGGATGGATAATTCCTGCATTAAGGATTTCCTGGACCATTTTCTCAATTTCATTTTTTGGGGAAAAGGGTTGAGGATACAGACGAATATTGGGAGGAAGGCTTTCGGGTACAAGGGGAATGGAATGATCATGAACACCACGGGAAGGAGGGAGTCCCTGGGGAGTGGAAAAGATCACTTGATGTTTATAAAGGATGGCTTGGAGGTCTTGCGGCATCGAGGGTGTCTCTGTTGCTTGTATGGCATGGAGTTGGGAAATAACACCGGAATCACCTTTTTTGAGCAACTTTTCCATGCGATGGGAACTAATGATCTCATGTGAACCTGCGGTGATGCCTTGGAACTTATATTGGTGGCCCTCCTAGTCGAATTGCATGGTTAATTCCTTAAAATACATGAGAATGGGACACAAATTCCTTAGCCAGTATGCACCCAACACAATGTCACAACCTCCCATGTCGATAGAAAACATGTGAAATTTCAGGTGGTAGTCACCAATTTGGAGACACACATTTTCACAACACCCTCCACATTTCATGGAGCCACCATTGGCAATCATGATTTGGAAATTATTGACGACATGGATGTAGCAATGACTTTCTTGGGCAATGTGGCGATGAATAAAATTATGGGTGCTTCCACTATCAACCAGAATGATGACCTTTATATGCTTGATGTAACTGATTAGTTTGAGGGTTTGGGAAGCGGAGAAGCCAGTGAGAGAATTGAGGGAAATGAAGGTTCTACTTCGAGAGGGTCTGAGGGAGGGGTTATGTCAGTGGTTTCAGGTGACTCAAACACAAGGGGATTTTCAACATCCTCTTCTGAAATATCCTCCGAGATGGCCATAAAAATTTGTTGTTCCTTACACTTGTGGCCTAGGAAATATTTGTCATCACAATTATAACAAAGGCCTTTGAGTTGGCGTTCATCCATTTCATCCCTGGTTAATTTTTGGATCTTTAGTGGAGTGGAGTGGAGGGAGTAGTGGGATTTACTAGTTTAGTGCAAGGGATAAAGGAGGGTTTCCGGTTTTGAGAAGATACAACCTGTTGTGCTTCTTTATCTCTTTTAGTAGCCTCCACCCAACTTTGAGGCTGAGCCATGAGGACATGGGCCCAAATATCATCCGTGAGGCCAATGATAAAACACTCTCGGAAAAAGGCATTAGACATGCCCTCTGTCCAAAAATCCAGGCACTCAAAGATAGCTATAAATTCTTCCATTGTTCCTGATTGTTTCAACTTTGTCAAATGGCCCAAATGGTTGGTGTCAGTGTCAAAGTGTTCATAAAGCACTGCCACAAAGTGTGTCCAAGCAATATACCCTTGACGGGAAGTTTTTATCCATTGCCACCATTGCCAACATTCTTGATCTAGATGGAGAACACCATACCAGAGTTTGGCCAAGTCATCTGCAATGCCATATAAAGAGAAATAATGTTCCATTTGAGTTACCCAACCAGTGGGGTCTGAGCCATCAAATTTTGTCACATCCACCCACAAAAGGCATAGGTCATGTTGAAATTTATGGTGCTAAAAGTTAGGGGAATGAGAGGAATTTTCATCTTCAGTATGTGGAGGTGAGTCAGAGGAAGGGTTATCTGTAGGGATATGTAGCTTGGTGTAGAGTGTCAAAAAGACAGATTCAAGTTGGGTGGTCAGGTCTTGTTTGATTTCCTCCATTGAGGACTGGATGGTTGTATTGATGGTGGCAACATTGGCACTGTGTTTTTTCACTTCTTGTTGGGTCTCGGTGAGATTAGATTGCAAGGTATTGAAGAAAGCTTCCAAGTCTTGGCTATAGGTATGGGCCATGAGGACGAGGGAACTGAAAAGGGGCGAGTGGGGTCAAAAATTTTGCTGAAAAATGATATGTATGAATTTTCTAAGGGAAAAGAGATGAATCCAATGGAATAGGTCTCAAATAATGGTGAAAAAATTTCTAGAATTCTTTTTTTATTTTTACACCTGCGAAGTTAAACTCTGGTCTGAAGAATACTGCAGTGATGAAATTCCCAAATGCTTAACCAGGAAGAAATGTGTAGTGATTTGGAAACATGAACAAAGTTGCGCGGAAATAGATCTTGTCTGTTTTAATTTGTTTATGTTTATGTCCCCAAGGGTTAGGTATTCAAGGGTTCTACAGACAAGGGTTTGCCTTGTGATATAGCTCTCTGATATATGTGTGGGGTCCAATAGTAGTACTCGGCCCAATATCTCAGGGCACTAACTAAGGAGTCTAGATCGTACCCTTATCCATACTACCCGACTACCCAGGTACTAGAGAGTATCTTCCCGATTGATTTTCTCGGTGTCACTATAATAGTTAGGCGGTCGATCAGTTTATCTAAAGAGGGCTTCAGGTAATCTAGGTCAATCCGTACATAGGTGTTGTCTGATGCAATACCACTCGAAGGGGTATCACCAGGGGTTACAAGGGTGGCCAATAGATGTGTGCTTAAGTACCACTTGTATTTCTTGCGTGTATGAATCCCTCAACCATGGGTTTGTGCACGTAACGATAGATCTTTGTGGCTTAAAGACGCCGGAATACGTCTCTACCCTGAACAAAAATTTACCCACAATTTCTACCGAGGAAAGTGCTCTAATACCACTTGTAATATACCAGATATAAAAAGTATGAAGAATAGAAATAAAATGATAGAAATGGAAGAATAACAACAATATAACCATAACAATCACCACAATAACACTAAAATGATATAAGAATAACAACAAAAATAACACTTTGATTCTGAGATCAATGTTCACGGGCCCCTTCGAGGGGGAAACCTCTAGTGGAGCATATCTCTATTACAATAATATCCAAGTTAGGGTTCTCATACCCTCGACTCCTATTTATACTAAATATGTTTATCAAAAGAAGCATCTAGAGGAAGATCATTCTAGACGTGGAAGCTTCTATTAGGTCTTCTTACATTCGAATTATTCTATTTTATTGCAAGGACTTATTAATATTGACCTTTATTACATCCAAATATATTTTTCTACCTATGTGCGGGTTAGGACCCTAACAATTCCAAATTCGAATGGTCCAGATTCAATGAAGTAAGTTCCGAAGGGGGAATAAAGCGATGTTGAATGGCACACTTTGCTTTGTCCCGGGAAGATAAAGTACCCTTATGAGTGGTTGACCATCTAATTGAAGAGGATTGTTACACATCATCCAATACATGAATTATTTGTTCTGGTGCAACTTTAGCCTCTACTTCAACCAGAAAAATGGCCAAATCTGAAGTGTCATCATTCACAGGGTGTTTTCTAACCTTAGATCAAATCCACCTTGACACTTGAATAGTTGCGCAACATCGTGAGAATTTCTCATATCTTCCATGTTTCCATTCTCAAATGCTTCCTCTGAATCTTCCCCTACAGATTGCATATTGCACCAACTTACAGAGCCATTTCTAGTTGGGATAATATAATCCCCCCACTTTCTTGCAATCAGAGTGTAGAGATGATCTAGAGTATCCTCTTCCATATTACCTTCTACTGGATCTGTAAAGTGGGGACCTCAGTAAGGATCTAGTAGTTGGGTTACTTTCATACCATTTTCTTCAATGGTCACGAGTTCCTTCTTAATAAATATAACAACATAATTATCATAAGCCCAATTGATTCCCAGTAAAGTTGGGTATGGGTCATTTTCCCCCATGATTTCTATAACCTTGAAGTCGACCATTGTCTTAAATCCATCTAAGTTCACTTCAACATTCTGCAGCCTCCCAACATGATAGATACAATACATATTTCCCATATGCAACTGAATGGGTGAATAGACTAGCTTGGGCTTACCCATAGCTTCCCAAGTTTTCTTTGGTATGATGTTGACGTCGGACCCAAAATTTAGCATAACATCATTAATTTTGTTATTGATGATGTGAGTATTTAGTCCAAATTCACATTTAGATCTTTGCTTCCTTATTTTTATTCTACTTGTATGTATTTCAGGAAGATGAGCAACAATAAACTCTTATGGGTTCGTTTCGATCTCTAAAATCCCCTTGAGTTTGTTTTCCAACTCCCGGGTGAGTTGTTCATCATCCAAAATATTATAAAGTAAGTAGAACCACAATTCAATAGTCCGTTGGGGTCTCATTGGAGGATATTTTTGTGCCACACAATGCTCCACAAGTTTAGGTTGAGGCTCATGGTTGGATTTTGCAGGTATCAGTATTGTAGGATTAGAAACCTATTGAAATATCTCAATAGTGTCCTTAAAAAATTGTTTGTGCACAAGGGGGTCATACGTGACATCTTCCAACTCTTCCTTATGGATCTTACTTTGAGTTGAGTTTTCAACATAAACACGAGTCCTTGTTCCTCCTCTAGTAATAATATTAATATTGGGTTCATTTTCTTCAATGACAAGTTGAGGCTCTGAATTTATCAAATTGGTGCCTCATTGTCTTGTGAAATCCTCCCATTTTGCAATCAACTCGGGACAATCCTTGGTGGCATGGGTGTTGTCTCTACAGTGGGAACACCAAGGATGTCTTGGAATAGGACAATCTCTAGTGAGATGTCCATTCTCATCACAATTATAACACAAAGTTGACCCTATTATGCCAATTCATCCACCTCTGAAACCTCCACCACCTCTTCATCCTCATCCAAATCCTTGAGGAACTTTGTCAACCCTAAATGCATATCGATATAGTATGTCCACAAGAGCATCCATTGTGAAACACTATTTGGCAGTGCTAGTAGGTGACCAGTGAATTCACAACAGACTGTGTTTGGAATGGGGGTGTATTTTTGTAGGATTCAAAAATGTCGATGGGAGTGCCCATGACTTCGAAAGATTTCACAATAGTCATTATTTTGAGTACGTTGATGGTTTGGGAAAGCATGGTACTACATAGGGCCATAGAATGGTGTTGTAGATGCAACTTGCGCAACACCTCCAAACAACATTGTCTTGTGAAATCCTCCCATTTTGCAATCAACTCGGGACAATCCTTGGTGGCATGGGTGTTGCTTCTATAGTGGGAACACCAAGGATGTCTTGGAATAGGACAATCTCTAGTGAGATGTCCATTCTCATCACAATTATAACACAAAGTTGGCCCTATTATGCCAATTCATCCACCTCTGAAACCTCCACCACCTCTTCATCCTCATCCAAATCCTTGAGGAACTTTGTCAACCCTAAATGCATATCGATATAGTATGTCCACAAGAGAATCCATTGTGAAACACTATTTGGCAGTGCTAGTAGGTGACCAGTGAATTCACAACAGACTGTGTTTGGAATGGGGGTGTATTTTTGTAGGATTCAAAAATGTCGATGGGAGTGCCCATGACTTCGAAAGATTTCACAATAGTCATTATTTTGAGTACGTTGATGGTTTGGGAAAGCATGGTACTACATAGGGCCATAGAATGGTGTTGTAGATGCAACTTGCGCAACTCCTCCAAACAATGTTATTCATGGAGGTTCCATTCGTCGCAAGGGGTTTCCTGTACCCCTCATTTGATGCCATTCTTTCACTGTATGCCCCTCATTAATATAGCAACCGGTTCACCAGACTTGAGGGAAGGCTTCTCTAGGAATGGCCAGTTCTTGAATCTTATCAATCATGGTGGAAATATGGCCTTGCAGTTGCATAATATTATAGTCATTGGGTGGTCTTATTAACCGCAAGTTGTTAGGATATCTCGCCATCGCTTCAATTTTCATGTCTTGTTCTAGAGCTTCCCCCAATCTAGTTATTCGTCATAGGGTTAAGGGAATCCGAGTTAATGGTAAAAGTCCCTAAATGAACCATTTGCATTGGTGGTATTCATGAATGGTGTTGTCTAATTTCCTTATCGCATCTTTGAATCTTTGGTTATACTCCCAGGAAGATTCACCATCTCTCTATTTGATTTCCCATAGTTTGGAAAGATCTTGTTGCTTGTATTGGGGTAGTTTAAATTCAACAATAATTTTTTGTTTCACTTGTGGTAAAAGAAATGGTTTCCCCTGGGGATTCCCTGGTTTGATGGATTTTATATACCATTTTAAATCACGCCCTCTCAAGGTGGTGTGAAACTCGACTAATTTATTAGCATCCAAACTTCCACGACCGCCAGATGACCTTTAAAGGACCAATGTTGTTCCACATCCTCATCCCCTTTACCCCAAAATTTTGGGTATCGAGTGAGGGATTTGGCGTGCTGATGCCTCATGGGAGGATTTTGGGACCCCATCAAGATAAATAATAGAGGTCTTGGTTGCAATAAAAATAAACAACTTTCTATATTACTGCATAGCACTCAAACTGGTTGGACTAGAATGAGGAGAAATGACAGGAATTATGGGAAATTTTATTGCAGAATTTACCATATTGGAAGATTGTGTTGAGGGAATGGGCAATCCAAGGCTAGTTCCTGTGTCTTTGGGATGGGATTCTTTTACCTACGGGGTCACATTAGGAGGCCATATCGTATCAGGCCCTATAGTATACTTCACATCTTTTGGTGTTGTAGGGGTTGATTCTCCCACAACTTCTTCAGAGGTTATATTTGAGTCTTGATCCTCAGTGGTGACTCTAATTGTGATTCATTCTTCTTAGTTTTCTCCATCTCATCTACTCTCTCCAAAACTATCATATTTATCTCCAAACTTCTCCTTTAACCATTGTATATCCAACCTTCCACGTGACTAAAACTCTTTCAACTTATATAACTCTCTTGTATGAATCTCCTCGAGGATGATCTCCTTGTGTGAATGATCATAACTCTTCATCAACTTTCACGTCTACTCTCACCACTAATTTTCAAGCACTGCGACCCTTTTCTGAGCCCTATTTTATATGACATGTTTCTCATGATAACCCCCCATACCTCAAGAAATTCCATATCCTAAATCATGGATCCTCGCCTGAATCAACCACCCCTCATGCGCAAAAGGTTTTATTTGGCCATTTCAACCAAAGGAATGAGTAGCATTCCTTCTTCCACCAGCAAGATCTTCATCCACAAATAAATTTATCTCAGTAATATCCCTTGTGCTCCCTCGTAAAATATTTCTTATTCCTTTGAGAATGACTGGTGATTTTTCGAGGAAAATTCAATGATGTGTCCTTCCAGGGTTGTTTGGACACAAAAATCCACAGCTCGACAAATATGGTGATCCAACTTGTGAAGAGTAGTGAGTCACTCAATCATCCAATTGAATATTTTCTTGATGTGATCTTTAAGTTATCACTTCTTGTAACCGATTGAGCCATTGGTAGACCTATTTTGAGAATCAAATCCAGAATATCTCGTACTGATCACTGGCTAGTTTGGAATATAATACTACATCCTTCACAACCCTCAAAATTTTCTATCATAACTCAGTTTCTTGAAATCTAAACTTGTCACACCTTATTTCCCACCATATTTCATTTTCAAACTTAAATATGTGATGTTGCATCCTCTAAAAACTCACTCAGAAGTCAGGTCTCAACAATGGAACCATTTTTTGCGCGGAATTGGAGATCGGGGTTCTTGGAGGTTACCAACAAAGGTACCATTGTAGTCTAGTTGCACTATCATATTAAAAATTTTGCAAGGAAAGGAGGTCTCACCCAAAGCGTAGCTAAGACTTTGTGTGATAAAGTGAGTTAAGTAGGAAATACCATTAGATATGACATATCATGAATCAAATTCATACTTAATTGGGACATATCATATTATCATAAGTCTAAATGTGCAACCTACAGATAAGTACATACATGAACAAAGTGTGTTGAACAATGTCATATATGACAATTAAACATTGTAGAATATGCCACATGAAAAGAAGACCAAGCATTAATCCATAACACAACAGAATTTATATGCTCGAATACTCATTTATGTATTATTATATCTCATACTGGTGAACATAAGGAAGGTCTTTCATATCTCAGCTTACACAATAGAACCATAATTAGTTGTTCTCTTGGGAGATATATCCTAGTGAATTAATCTCATMTAAACTAATACAACATAGAAATATCATCAAAACAATACAAAAAAACACATGTCAATTCTAAAAATCCCAACCCTTTCCCGTTACATTTTCCCCAATTTATATCATTTTCTTGGTTGTTTCTTGATTCCTCTCCTTTGGTTTATTGATTCCTCTTTGTATTTTATTGCAATTGAAGTGATCCAGGTGGATATCGGTGGCCACCCACCTTTTCCAGCTTGCTCAAAACATCTTTTTGAAAATTTTGGTAATTTAATATTTTTAGCAGTTTTTCGGGTCCTGAAATTTTGGAGCCGTTTGGAGGCCCTAAACGACGTTTTTTTGGGTATGTAGCACTCTGAAAATTTCTTCATGAAATTTTTGTCAATAGTTTTAGTCCTCGGATATATATATCCAACGGGCTATCGTATGCCTAAAACAAAGATCATATGCAAAAGTTACAACCCCGGGAAGTTGATGTGCTGACTTACCCAAACGGGGCCCTCATGAATTTTGGCGCTTCATCTCATAGGGTTAGGTTTTTGGATGTCTAGGGTTTTTGAAACTTCTGTTTATTGTAAAAAGGCCTTCATATTCTCATTGTAATCATATTATTTCAAATAAGCACAACCTTCACATCTCTTCTCAGAGATAAGCCGCCACCATTCCAGCAAGCTTGTTTTCCGCTACATTTTATAGTTTCAGCTTATTTCCTTATTGAATAGAAAACCAATTTTACTGTATATTTGTTATTCTGTGTTAAGAATATGTTAATAATCTGTAGTCATTTCATTCTACTCATAAAATCTAGATCAGTGGTATCAGAGCATTCTGCTCCTTTTCTTCTTAATGCATGTCCCCAATGAGGCCAGAGTACAAAGAATTGGGTCTCGAGCTTGTTTCTCTTGAGGACCAAATCTCTTGCACGCCCAAGAGACCTGTCATAGAAGGAGAAAATAAATATGATGGGATAGGATATCCTTTCAAAATGTTTCTTGAGTAATCCCTCACACAACAGAGGAACGAGATGATGGATAGTTTCACACAAATCCTTCGACGACTACCAACAGGCGACACATCTTCTTCGAGCAGAGGCGTCGCCCCCTTCAAGGTACAAATAAAATTTGATATTCTTGTATTTGAAGGTCATATAGACACAGATGGTGTAAACAAGTGGTTGAATCTACTAGAAGGGTATTTTTCTGTCCATCACTTTTTGAATAGAGAAAAGATTACTTTTGCACTCCTCAAAGTCATTCCCCATGTCAAAGATTGGTGGGAAACTTTCTGTGAGCAAAAGGAAACAGAGGAACCCTCGTTATTTATAGTCACGAACACCTGGGAATCCTTCAAGGATGTTATTAATGAATAATACTACCCTGTTGGAAGTTATGACAACTTGTATACCAAATGGACCACACTGCGGCAAGAAAGAGACCAAGCAGTGAAAGAGTTTACAAATATCTTCCATACCTTGCACACCAAGATGGGTATCAAATATTCAGAGTGACATCTGATGCTCAAGTATCATGGTAATCTACATAGATACATTCAGACCAAAATGGAATTTCTAGACATCTCATCCTTGAGAGCGGCCTACCGATATGACATCAAAATCGAGTAGAAGATCAAACAAAAGACGTTGCAATTTGGGCCCGGGAACCCCTCACAGCAAAAGCTAGGAAAGGGAGGCCCCAAACCACATAACAAAGGACAAAGAAAAGATGGACAATATCAGTACAACTAGTCCAAGCCGCAAGCAAAGAAGGCTAATTGTCTCTCAAAGAAGTCGTTGGTGGCCAAAGTGAAAGCCTCTAAATCAGATGCGGGTTCTGACTCTGAGTTAGAACCATAAAGAGGAAGACGAATCATTGACGCAGAACCCAGTGCCACCGTTGCTACCACCAAGCTCCATCTTGATGATTCAGAAGAAGGAGAGAACCTCTTCGATTCACAGATGTGGATAAAAGGCACCCCACTGCACTTCATCGTTGATAGCGGTAGCCAGAAGAACCTCATCTTAGCAGAGGTTTTCAAGCGGCTAGCCCTACCGACAATACTACACCCACAACCCTAAACCATTGGATGGATCTGCCAAGGAAGCAATCTCTATGTCAGCCAACAGTTTTGACTGCCATACGACATCAAGCCCTTCAAAGACAAGGTATTATGTGATGTTTCTCCTCTTGAAGTTTGTGATGTTCTTTTGGGCCAACCTTATTTATGGAAACATCATGTTTTATATGAGTCTCGGCCTCGTACTATTATTATTACTTTGAACGGGAAATTGTACAGGATACCTGAGGCAGTCCCACCTAGTGTTATTTCCTTGATCTCTTCCAAGCAATGCAGGAAGGTCATCTCTCAGATGAGGATGTTTGTCTTCTTCGTGATTCTCTCTCGGAATGAGCGAAATATCACAGCCACATCCAGGGTCTCTATGGCTAACCTATCCACACAGAAGAAGAAATTATATAAGATCATCGAAGAATACTCAGATATATTCTCCTCACCTACCAGGGTACCTCTACACTATCAGGTCAAACACCCCATCAATCTGACCCCCGACACATCACTTCCCAATGGGCCAGTCTATTGCCACTCTATGTTAGAGAATGAGGATTTCAAGCGACAGATCCAAGAAATTCTCCACAAGGGGCACATTTTTCCAAGCTCATCACCTTGTGGGAGCCCAATTGTGCTGGTACAGAAGAAAGATGGAACCTGGCAACTCTGCATTGATTACCGGGCTCTGAATAAAATCATAGTCAGAAATCAGTACCCAATTCCCCAAATAGACGACCTCCTTGATCAACTCACGGGGCCCAAATACTTCAGTAAGATTGATCTGAAGTCTGGCTACCACCAGGTCCTGATAGAACAGACAGATGGATGGAAGACCACCTTTAAGTCAAATGAAGGCCTTTTTGAATGGTTAGTCATACCCTTTGGTTTGACAAATTCTCTAGCCACTTTCATNAGTAAGATTGATCTGAAGTCTGGCTACCACCAGGTCCTGATAGAACAGACAGATGGATGGAAGACCACCTTTAAGTCAAATGAAGGCCTTTTTGAATGGTTAGTCATACCCTTTGGTTTGACAAATTCTCTAGCCACTTTCATGAGGATGATGGACAATATCCTGCAACCATTCACCAATACTTTTGTAGTGGTGTATCTGGATGACATTCTAATTTACAACAAGTTTTGGGCAGAACACTTGCAGCATATTCAACAGGTTCTGCACACCCTGCAGTAGCATAAGCTATATGCAAACTTGGAAAAATGCTGCTTTGACATGGAAAGGGTCCATTACCTGGGATAAATTGTTGATCATCATGGCATACATGTGGATCCAGAAAAGATCCAAGTCATCATGACTAGCCAGCCCCAACCACACTCATTGAGCTTCAGAGCTTCTTGGGCCTTGCCAATTTCTACTGTAGGTTTGTGTTGGGATTCTCCCATATTGCATGGGCTGTCAGCCAAATAACCAGGGGTGGTGGTAAGGAAAATTTTGCATGGGGCTGGTCCCAACAACAAGTGTTTGATGATTTGAAGAAACACTTGTGATCAACCCCAGTAATTTCACTACCAGACCTGCAATATCCCTTTGCGATCGAGAAAGATGCTTCAGACTATGTTGTGGGAGCCGTTCTCACTCAGCACGACCACCTCGTGGCCTATCATAGTGAGACACTATCATATGCTCTCCATAAGTACCCTACTTATGATAAAGAAATGTACTCCATTGTGCAAGCCTACCGCCATTGGAGACATTACATTCTTGGGAAGGAGACAGTCATCCACACTAATCATAAGCCACTATAGTTCATGCAGACATAAGGCATATTACCGAATGAAGACCATCAAAAGTGGTCCACATACTTACAACAATTCCACCTCAACATCAATTATAAAATAGGAATCACCAACCATGTAACTGATTGCCTCAGTAGACCGCTAGTCGCAACACTCACCATGATACTAGACTCTTGTGACCATGAGACCTCTGGATGCCCCCAAATCTATGGGACATACCCAGACTTCGCCACCACCTACCAAATGTTGGGTGCAAACGCAGTTGTCGATAAATTCCATCTCTAGGATGGGTTGTTGTGCTGTCTAGGCCATATCTGTGTTCCATCAAGCGAGCGAGCGAAGCTGATGTGGGAAACCCACTACAGTCAGGTGGTAGGCTAATTCGGTGTCAAAAAGATAGTGGCAATGCTATAGAAACATTTCTACTCGCTGAAATTTCGATAGGAGGTCAACAAGTATATCAGGTCCTACACTGCCTGCATTATTTTCAAATCGACCACCAACAAACAGGGCCTATACACCCCTCTTCCTACTCCGGAAAGGCCATGGGAATCCATCTCAATGGACTACATGTTGGGGCTCCTTTCCACCAAGTGGGGAAATGACTTTGTTTTTGTGGTTGTTGATCTCTTTTCTAAGATGACGATTCTGGTTGCCTACAAGAAGAGCATCACAGAAAAAGCCACTGCCAAGCTCTTCTTTGAACGAGTCTGGGTACATTTTGGAATCCCACAAACCATTGTCTCATATCAGGATAGTCAATTTCTCAGCACATTCTGATCAAGCATCTGGTCACTGCTAGATACCAAGCTCACCAAATCCACAACCTTCCACCCCAAGACAGATGGCCAAACCGAGGTCGTAAATCGAATGACCATGCATATCCTGCACATGTATAATTCCAAGCACCCTCACACATGGGATGAGATTCTTCCCTATGTCCAACATAGCTACAACCGATCCCTACATAGCTCAACTGGCCACAACCCCTTTCAGGTGGGGTTGGGATTCCAACCATTGGGTCCCATAGATGTTTCACTTCCCCTTGTGCTCACCTCGATCGAATCATCTCCTGCTCCAACTGAAGCTGACAAAGCCTCACGTTTCATTGAGTGGATCCAACACATCTGCCAATAGGTTCAAGATATCCTACAAAAGTCTAATGACAAGTACAAGAAGCGCCATGATCAACATTGGGTGCCACATAAGTTTCAGGTGGGTGGCAAAGTTTGGTTGCACTTGTAGAAAGAACGCCTTACAAGACCCCATTGGAAGCTTCACTCACTCTATTATGGGCCATACACCATCACCAAGGTTGTGGGGGATAATTATTTTGAGCTCAACATTCCTCCTTTCCTTGGCCTGTACCCAGTGTTCAACGTGGACCTCCTTCGACCTTAATTCCCACCATTATTGGACACCTTATACGTAGTAGAACAACTGACACCAAAAAAGATCAACCCCGAATGCATACAATAGGCATCCAATGATGATATTGTGGACACACAGATCAAGGGCACTCGACAACAAAAGATCCAACTTTATCGAGTTGTCAAATCAGGGCAGCTCCTGCACCAAGGCAAGTGGCTTACATGGGGCCAAATTCAACAGAAATTTCTTCATCTGATGGGGGAACTCAACGCAATGGAGACCATTGCTTCCTAAGGAGGGAGGATTGATATAGGTGGATATCGATGGCTACCCACCTTTTCCAGTTGGCTCAAAACAACTTTCTGGCAATTTTGGTAATTTACTATTTTTAGCATTTTTGGGGGTCCTGAACTTCTGGAGCAGTTTTGAGGCCCTAAACGACTTTTTTTTGGGTATGTAGCAGTCAAAAAATTTCATCATAAAAAATTTGTTAATAGTTGTATTCCTCGGATAGATATTTCCAACAGGATATCGTATGCCTAAAACGAAGATCATATGAAAAAGTTACGACCCCGGGAAGTTACGAAGATAGAAAATAGGAAAGATATTACAAAGAACATCGTTTTAGAGTGGGGTTCATGAGAAAAGGAAATTGATACTATCTCCATCCAACAAGTCTACTATGTATAGAGTTGGCTCTATTGAAAATGTAATTTTCTTAGATTATGACACATATATAAATACATTACTAGAAGTGAAGTAGATAGTAACATTCATATAGTAAGGATCATCACATATTCAAAGAGGTAAAAAATACATTGTGTCAATGTCCCACTTATTAGTTAAAAAATGGTATGTAGAAAGTGAGAAATGGGAGCCAAATTTGTGATAGTTCAAGAGGCTCAAACATTTTTCCAAGTACCATATTATCCTTGCGAATGCTTGTAATAAACACATGTTTATCTCATAACCTATAACAAATATAAGTGAAGAAATGCATTTTTGAGTGCAAGAACCATTGGCATCTGTCTTCAAATTAGGATGATAAATGGGTCTATGAAATTTTAGTGATTGGTTGAGAAATCATGAAGTAACTAAGAAGGGAGGGCATTGAGGGACTGTTGGGTAGTGAAATGCCTCCCTTCTGCTATGTATGACAACTGTTGAAGCTCTTTTTAGAAATAGAAACACCCTTTCTTGGTGGATTGAATAATTGTATTACAAAGTTCCTGTAGGTTAAGGAGAGTGGCCTTGATCTTTTCTCTTTTGTTGAGTAGAAATAATTTCCCCTCATGGAATCATATTTTGGCTAGGGGATGGCATGTTGTGAAAGCACCAGGATAATTTGTGCCTATGGTTGGGTGGAAAGTGGCACACACTTCAGTAGTTTCCATCAATTTATTAATTTCAGATGAGTGTTTTTTGTGCCTTGTAATTCCATGACAAGTGTGTTCAATAGTATGGGATTCATGTGCTAGTTATTTGAAGAGTTTGTTATATTATTCAAAGAGTGGAATTGTCCCTCTGATTATTTGGTTGGATGTGAAATTTGAAATAAGATCTAGAGAAACATATTATGGTGTTTCTCTTCTACCTGTCTTTGTCTTGACTATTGGTTAGTTGGCCTTGGCCATTATGTTGGCTTGGAAAATAACCTAGGATTCATAATTAGAGAGAAGTTCATATCTCTATTTTGGCCTTAAGAGAATAAGACAAATGTTGAAGAAAGGGAAAGTATTTCAAAAACAAATAACAAGAAAAGAATGAGAAATGATAATTTAAGTTCTTAATTGGAAATGAAATAAAATTCAAAAATTGAAGCATTGTGATTAATCAAGTTTCATTAGAATTTGGTAAGAGAGGAAGTTTTACTAGGAAATACATAGTAAATTAATTTCCAAAGGGGAAATAATTGGAAATAGTAATTATTCCCTGAAAAAGCAAAGAAATGCATGAAAAAATGAGGATAATAATTTCTGGTAAAACCATAGTTTGACCATGGAGATTTTATTTCCAAGAAATGTAGTATTATGTAAAAGGAATTTAAACAAGTAATTTGTATGAATTTATATATGTAAATCTGTATTTCTATGTGTTCTGGACAAATTTGAATGAATGGTAAAGTCTCGTAACTCTTGGTAAATCCCCAAATTTACCATTTAAATGTCTTAATATTTGAATAAGAAGGCTGGAAACTATTGTATTACAAACTGGAAATCCCTTCCTGGTGCATGAGAAATGGGAAGCTTGAAATATTTCCCCCTTTTTGCACAAAGCAATAAATTTTACTAAGTTTTCTAGTTTTAAAAGTTAGGCTCTGCACAATAAACTCTACTCTCCTAGAGAAGTTATAATTAAGGTATTTTATTTATTAACATTTAAATACCTGAAAATATATGTAAATAATATAATAACAAACGCTTTCATTTCGATGTTGACCCTCGAAGGAAAGAGAGGGGATTACTCGATCAAAGTGCGATAGAATTTATATATCTATATCTATATCTATATCTATATATCTATCTATCNAAGTGTTAAAGGTCATACAAATATTTTATAACATTAAACACTTCCTTTTTGGAGCTTGGACATCGAAGAAATAAGAAGGGTTCATGTGAATGGCATGCGGAATCTCAGGTCCGAAGAAATGAGGTATTACAATATTAAACACTAATATTTAAATTTCCCTTCAATGGATTCCGTAAGGAAAATATGTTGCACGGTGTGTTTAGGGTCCGAAATCCCCACATACTTTGTTTGGAATATAATAAAGTTTGTTATAACAAAACTTGAGGGATTTACTCAGTCCAACTAAGTACATTATAAAATAATTTTGGTTCTTTACAATGAAACTAATTATATTATGATATAATCAATTAATTGCATTATAATGTTCTTATAACCTCGATATTTAAATTAGCACTAAACCATTCCCATGTAAATTAAGAGAAAGTAAATCGTCATTAGTTATCGAGCCAATATATTAGGCTAAGTAAAAATTTATTTATTGGGGGTAATTAATTAGTGAAGACTAATTATCCTTGACAAGGATTAAATAATTGAATACTGAGGAGTGGTATTTTAAGAAAATATTGATTAAGTAACTTAATTAGTTTATAGGAAATGGTCAAGTGTCAACTTCTGGTCGAGCAAGCCTTTTTACCCTATGGTGACATGGCACGTCGTTATGGGTCCACATGTCAAGTGGATATTGAGACACGTGTCACGTCAGGAGACATGTACACAGTGGAAAAAATGACTAAGGTGGAAAGAGATATTCAATCTCAATCGTATATTTTTAAGGGACCCACATGAGCTAAGTGCAGTTGGAGCAAGAGAAGGGTCGTTAACTGACATGCGAGTTGATGACACTGAAGTAATCATAGCCATTGATGTTTCAACCCTGAGGGACATTAATTCTATAGGTTAGATCTGTCGGGGTGTCTGTAGTTGGAAAGAGTCTGTTAAAGTGGATTAGGTGCGAGAAATTTTCTAACCCCAATGGGAGGACTCTGATGAGAACAAAATATATGAATCAATGGACGTGGGAGTCAGGTGGGTCAAGTGGAAGATGCCACATCAGTACCATGTCGGATGACATGAGTGACGAGGAACCATGTGGTTTCTATGTGGCACTAAAGATGAACTCGATGAATGAAAGTATGGAAACTTTTGAGAGATTATAACTTATAATACAGAGCTCAATTTTAAGGACGATTGTAATCATTGGAAATATATTGATGATCAAAAAATGATGGTAGCCTTGAGATGATGCTTTGATATGGTTGAGGATAAGAAAAAATTTAGTACCCCATCCAAAAAAAAGGTACTTAGGGGGTTGGGTGTCTTATAGAGTGGTATCAGAGTAGGAAACAAAAATAGGCCTGGATGGGCCACAAATCAGTCCCAGGACTGGTATAACAAGGCTAAGACAAGCCTGTTAGAAACGTTCCTCTGTGTTGGAAAACAATTATCTATTATCTTCATAGGCTCCTTGATTGATTTTTTTTTAAGAATTTCCTATGGCAGAAAAATTACATGTTGATTTGTAGCAGAAGGAGTATATTATTTATTTATGTTAGATACTCCTACAGGAGTGGGAATATGTTGATAAGAATTAATGGTTGAACCCGAATGTGAACGACTAAAAATGACAGAGTCATATTAAGGGTTGCTTAATCCCAAATAATGTATGAGCTTAGTTATTTAAGTATGCTATTGTCTATCTACTCGAGTAGACAAAGACTCTTACATTTATGATGGTTGTTTATATAAGGGATACGACCCTTATGTGAAATTTCCTTTTGGTTAAAGGAATTGAATATGGAGCGATAGAATCCTTGGCAATAATAAATTTATGCTTTAATAAAAGGGAAAACCATGTATGTATAATTACTCATGATTAGAGGATTAATGGGAAATATGTAAGGTCAATTTACTTCATCTGCAATGAGTAAAACTTGTTATTGGAATAATCTTGATAGGAAACAATAAAGGGGAGTCCCTTGGACTATGGATAGTCCTCTTAAAAGAAGCAAGTGATATGAGCGCATGAGCCAACTTATGAGCTCATCACTATACTAAAGAGAGTGTATATACCTATTGACCTAAAATATTATCTGGGCAAGTGAATGCAAAAGGAAAATAGTTGGAATACGTTTGCACTGTAGGCATGGGTAAAATGATTGGTGCACAAGGATATGCAAGAATGCATATGGAAAAGGATGAGCATGCATATAACATACATATAGACTTATTGTAGTCTTCTATTGGATGTAAAATATGGTGATGTCATTGATCATAAGGTTAGTAATGATCTGATTATAATATCAAAAGTAAAATGTTGATGATATTGATGGCATGTTACCTTATGAGGATAAGGTAGAATGGCCAATTAAATGTTGATCCGAATGTGGTAAAGGAAGTGTTGGGGAATTTATAGATGACCATTGGGTTAGATTGACATCTAGAGGTGGATGGTATTCATATAGGTATAAGGCTTCATTTTCTCAATTAGTTGTGAGAGGGAATCTAGAAAAGGATTCCCTTGATAAAAATGTTTGTTAACCAAGAATGGTTTGAGGCATGAAGAGAATCTAGATTGGTTGTATTTTTTCCTTGGGAACTGTTGAAGTTTCCCAGATTTTGTTTATGGGTTGTGGAATATTTTTACAACAGTTAAGGAAAGAGTGTTTTCTTGTTGTTTGTTGTCATGTAAAAAGGGAAAGATAAATTATGAATATGTCTGTGAGAATTTCCATGTGAATGACTGTAAACTCTCAACAGAGAGGCAAACATAGTGTTGAGTATTCCTATGATACTTGTCATAATAATGGTTTTAATATCTTTGAGAGAAGGGTATGTAAGTTTAAATTTCCATGTTTTTGAATGACATGGAAAAAGGTGAAAACAATGGACTTGCATGTTGAATATTTATCTATGTTTGAATATGCTTGAGTGCATGGATTCAATGCATCATAAGGTTTCCTAGTATGAAGACTAATATTAAGAACAAACAAATATGAATGAATGATATAAAAATGTAACAGTGATGCACATATATGATGTATGAGTATATGTATACTAAAGGAATGATATGATTTCTTGAAGAAGTGAAATGTAAGGCAAGAATTACACTTGCCAGGATCAAATAAATAACATGGATGCATGGATGACTCTATTTTAAAGAGTCATGACTGTTTTGTTTTGAATAATATTTTGAGGAGGATGTGTTCCATTTCATTAGTAAAAACTAGTATAAGTTGACGAAAGAGTAAATGAGCAGGGATGCTTTGTTATCATGATAAATGGAAACATGGTTATGCTTTTAAAGATTGCATGTAAATTATTGTTAACAATAATGAAGTAATTAATTTTCAAATAGATACAGAAATGAAACTCTAAAGTGTGTCTATGGTGGACACACACACTGCATGATAAGGCACATGATCAAAGGACGATGTGAATGCCAATTGAAGGAATAAATGTGCATGTGTGAACACACAATATAAATGCATAATACATATGCATTTTGATAATTTATTATGGAATATTGGGTAAGAATATGAAATTACAAAGTTGATCTTGAAGCAAGGTTGAGATCATCTCAGATAGTGATGAATATGCAATAAGGAAGTTGCGTTATGAGACAATTCCATGTGGAGGAACTATGTGAGGACTCTGTTGGGAGAACCTAGTCATAATCTTAATGAATGATGGAAAAAATAGACAATAGATTACAAAGTCTATTTGTACAATAATCATGGATTTAATTTTAAAATATCATGCATGAGCAAAATGTATGCAAATGAATGTTGATCAACATGATTTTCTCTTTGGTGAATGTGTAGAATGCACTATTTCTTAATTTGTGGGAAACATCTTGTTGTTGTGGCATGTTGAATCATCCAGGGAAGTCAAGATGAAACTTGGTTGAAACTACTCAAGGAACAGAGTAGGAAAATCCCAAGAGGGATAGATTTCTTAAGAAAAGGAGGAAAGGAGAAACACTTTCCTCACTCTAAAAACTTTGATTTTCTTAAAAAAGTTATTAACCTCAAAAAGGAATAGAAGAAAATAAAAAAATAAGTATTTTAAATCAATAGTGTTGGTTGAGCCATGTTAAGAAAAGTAAGTGAGGACTTGGAAATAACTCAGCCAAACTGAAATGTTCTAGACTATGTAGGAGGAGTTGGAAAAGAGGGAAGAGTCCCTTAACCCCTTTCCTTGTTGTTTATTGTGTTTCTCTAGGATGATAAACTAATATTTTGATGGTTGTAAGATACCTGACAACTGAATTATTTTTATGGTTTCACTAGTGAGCACATTGAGGAGTAATGTGATGAAGTACATGTAGATATGTTAGGACATATCTGATCATTCTTGCTGATTTAGATGCTATGTACATGGATTTTTATTTAACATGAGAACGAACATGTTTGTGATTGTGATGATGCCTGTTAAATATAGGAGAATATTGGAGTTGTTGAAAAAGTACAAATGCCAATGGTCAACAATATCGGGAAGAGGATAAATGTAAGAGGGTTGTTATTGAAGGATTGTTGAAGGGACTTTGATAACCCCCATGATGTACCACTGATGAGGTAATATAAGAGAGGGTGTTGGCAGCCAGAATATGTATAAAATATTTCATGCTCATGTGATGTGGGAATTGAAAGGGATTAGATAAGAATCCCCTCTTAAGTATTTTATTTTATTAATGATATGAAAATAATTTTGAGTAGTTGTTGTATGTCATTGATACCCAAGCAAGGTAAGATTTAGGAAAAGAATAAGAATATGAATAATAGAGAGAGGAAAT
>SNQJ01S0177201.1:7867-18987 GCA_010110895.2 Picea sitchensis | reverse complement strand
AGTTTATAGGAAATGAACAAGTGTCAATTTTTGGTAGAGCAAGCCTTTGTACCCTATGCTGATGTGGCACTTCTTGATGGGTCCATGTGTCAATTGGATATTGAGCCATGTGTCATGTCAGAAGAAAGGTACACAATGGAAAGAATGACCAAGGTGGCAAGCGAGATTCAATATTAGTTGTAGATTTCTAAGCGCCCCACATAAGCTAAGTGAAGCTAGAAAAGGATAAGGTTATTTAACCATTGTGTGAGTTGGAGACTCTGAAGTAATCAGAGTCATTGATGTTTCAACCTCGAGGTATGTTGGATCTATTGGTTAAATCCATTGGGGGGTGTGGAGTCAGAGAGATTATGTCAAAGTGGATTATGTGCAGGAAATATGCTAACCCCGAAGGGAGGAATCTGATGAAGAAGTAAATCTATGAACCAGTGGATGAGGGAGTCATATGGGTCAGGTGGAAAATGTCGCATAAGTACCATGTCAGATGGCACGAGTGATGAGGAACCATGTGGTTTCCATGTGTCACTAAAGATGAACTCAATGAATGAAAGTATGAAAACTTTGGAGAGACTGCAACTTCTGATATAGATCTTAGTTCTAAGCATGATTATAGTCATTGGAAAGCTCTTGGCGAGTAGAATATGATGGTAGCCTTGAGATGAGGCTTTGACATGGTTGAGGAAAAGAATTTTTTTTATACCCCATCCAAGAAAAAGGTACTTAGGTGGTTGGGTGTCTTACACCTGGAAACGCTTTATAGGCTAAGTACTAATGACCAAAATGGTCATCAACACCACCAAGATTACCTTATCCAAGAAATGTATGCTATTCAATAATCCAAATACCACAAAAAAGATTCAAAGGTTTAATCCTTACCCTCTTCCTTGTGTGCTTTCTAGTTGGTGTGGAAAGTCGACACGAACACATTGAACTTTGTTCTCAAGTTCATCAAGACCATCTTGATGAGTTGTCCATCCTTCTTCTGATAGTTATTTTCACATTTTCCCAATTTAAACTAGAGTTATTTGAAACGAGTGAAGTAGTCCTCCATTCTCTCGAAGGAATGAGGATTGAGAGAGATCAACTCTTTCTCCATTTGCATTATGTGGCTCTTGTCAACTTGTTCAAACAAGGACTTCATATTATTCCATAATTTATGAGGGAAATAAATTCAACTAAGATGAAAACAAATCTCTCATGAGATATAGGTCGTAATGACCCCTACAACCTCATCCTAGTTTCCATCAACGATGATTTTTTTCTAGTCATCTGTTGGGTCTGGAATTGCAACCTTTGTATATTTCCACGATCCTTTTCTCTTCAATACGGTCTCCATATATAGTTCCCATACTACATAATTTGATTCATTTAAAACAATAGGATCAATCTTTGAATCCATATTCGACATCTAGTCAGAGTAGTATGTTTCAATGAGCTACAAACAACAAACCACCAATCCAGAGTCAATCACACAACAAATTTGACTCTACAAGGTTTATAGATAATAGGTCAAGTCTTTAGACCATCGTATTTGATACAATATTGGGGAATAGGGTGGAAAATGACATGAAATAGAGGACATAGTACTGTATATAATCGAAGAGCAACAATGTTTTTTGAAGATAAAGGTGATGTCTATCTTCTAATGTTAGTCGAGTGTCCGACCAACAGGCACATCAACTACTCGATCGATAAGTCTAGTGTGATGGTCAATCACCCGACCTACTTTATATAGATGTAGGTTGACCTCTCGAATGACTAAACCTAGGAGATGTGTGATGAACCATCAATTCTTGATGTTCCAATAAATGGAGTATATATTCTTGATACATCTAAATTGAAGTTGTGAACAAGAAGTCTCAATGTAGTTTTGACACAAACAAGATGTCCTTTGTGAAATTAATGGGTTTTTTCCATATGTAAGGCCCAATTAGCCTTTAAATCAAATATGCCATCAAACGTATTTTAAAAATGTTTTTTTTATGTTTTATTTTATTTTTTACAAGGGGGGTATATGAGAATTGGAACTGATTTAAAAATAAAGACATGCTTACACCTAATTTTGAGAGAGAATATCTTAATTTATCAATCGACACAAGGAAAAAGAGAACAAGTGAAAATAGGTTGTAATTTGGTGATTGCGTTACAAACATAAAAAAAATAATAATAAATATAGTAATTGTAAATAATAATTAATATCATTTAATTAAATGATATTAATTATTATTTACAATTACTATATTTATTATTATTATTTTTATGTTTGAAACAGATTGGGGGTGATTTCCAAATCAGGACAAAGAAAAACAAAAAAAAAGTGAAAAGAGGTTGTCATTTGGAAATTTGTGGAAATAACCAAATAGTGACAAGACAAAAGAAAACAAGTGAAAGCGGGCCATGATTTGACAAGAAAGGATGATCACAAAATCAAGCTCAAAATGTTTTCAACAATTTTGTTAAATTTGCAAACTAAGCTAAAAGAGTTCGAACTAATGAGAAAATTTTCAAAGAGTTCAAAACAAATAATTGATATGGGGAGGGGAGATTTGAAGATCAATATTGATATAAAAATTATGATAGGGAAGAAGTGGAGAGAGGGCCCGGTTTGGAAATCAAGGCCAATAACTAAATCATCTTAAGGGAAAGGTATACAAGTGAAGAGAGGGCATGATTTAGAAATTGGGGCCAATTTCCAAATCGGGTCAAGGGACTATGGAAAGAATTAAAAGTTTAAAATAAGTAAAGAGAATTCAAACAAAGGGTAAAATTAAAAAGGGCTTGAACAAAGTGGAAATATTGAAGGGTTTTAAAGGATGATAGTGTTTAATTTTTGTAGTTTGGGAGGTATTCCCACTAGTATCCATGGTGTCAGGCATGTGGGAATCTTCGTTGGCACCAAATTACACTTTCATTTCAGTGAAAATGCCCTTGAATTTGTGTTTGGGATTCATGGGTTTGATGATGGGATTTGTGGGCTTGTGCAAGGGCTTAAGACTCACAAGGAGGAACACAATACTCTAATTTAATGTTGAGTTTGGTGGAGGGATTCTTAGATCAAGCTAAGGGATTATAACCTCACATTAGACTCCTATAAAAGGAGAGGAGAGATTGTGACATTGTGATATTATGGAGTTAGCATAAATGAGTGAGCACTTATGCTAGGAGGCTTGGTTATTTCAGCAAGGGAATTTGTGCAACCTTGGTAAATCTAGACAAGGGTTATGGATATTCTATTTTTTGTTCTTGTTGGCACAGGGGCAGACTCAGGGTTCAATGCTACAAAAGAGCACCAACAAAACCCTAACTACCATCCCTTTAGGCAACACCTGTGAAGAAGATGAAGTATCAAGGTAGAGGCAGGGGTGGTTGCAGGACTCCAGTGTCTGCAACCTTAGCTGGGACATAGATCTGTGATTCTAATCACTTAAAAGATCACTCAACAATTATATTTATCATTATTCAGTTCTTAGTTACAGCGTAGTTAAACCCTAATTATAGCACAGAGAAATATTCAACCAGATCTAGCATCTAACATCACTTAGCATGACGAAACAAATCAGGTCTTAATAGATTAAGCACTAAACACATGTATACCAGTTAGATCTAATCCATATTATTAAGCACTAAGAATTGACAGATCATTCATCTATATTAAAGAACTAAGCACATTAACATATAAGCACATCAACACATTGCACAAAGAAGAGAAACACATCATGTACGTGGTTCACCCCCACCCTGGGGCTACGTCCACCAACTCTTAGTCTTATTTATTAGCTTCTTCAATGGGTTACATGCACAAAGCCTCAAAATCTCTACTCCGTAGAGGACAGGAGATCTACGCAGCTTGCTAGATCCTCCTTCCCTGAGTAGATCTAAGCATGCAGCCTTCCACAACCTCTTACAATGACTTGCACTTAGCTCTGCAAGTCTCACACAGTATGCACAAAGAACTTAAAACTCTTGATCACACAGATCCACTTTAGCACTCAACCATTCATTTCTCTATATCCTCACTACATCACCTAGCATCTATTTGTACATACAAAATAGGCTTGAGCATGGGTGAACCCATGGGATGGAATTCCCATACCTGTTACATAATCCCAAATCCCAAAAAGGGCCCTAAAAGGGGCCAAGATATCGCGATCTCTGCTTCGTCTTGCGCTTTGCCTTCGACATCCTGTCGAAGTCCCAAAATTAGTTCAAACATGACCAAGAATCCTGAAAACTTGGTGAAGGGCCAACATGCCCCCAACACTCACCTCTGACTCATCTCGAGTCACTTTGATCTGATTAGTCTTGCTTCAAAATCCTCGATCTTGGATCGAGTTGCTTTGACTTGTTGTTGTGTTACGACCTCTTGTTCAATGAAATCTTTTATGACTGCTTCATTTACAGGTCCTTTGAGGCATTTTTTAGCTGCAGTGACAATTTGCTCCAGTTCCGCTCCTCGACCTTCGATTTCTGTGAACAGTTGGTAAGCCTCGTCTTGTACATGTTGGAGCCTCTGAGCTACCTCCATAAATTTTCTCTGAATAATATGGACCTGTTGCTGGGCAGTGCACTTTTCTTGGGATCCCCTCATTCTTTCCACAACTGACAGGGGCTTCAACTGCGCCTGTATTGTCTCTGCTTGATACTTCTCTTCCTAGAGCTGTGAATCCAGTGCCTTCAATTATGGTTCCTCAGTGAGTTATTCATATGTTTGGGCACTGTGATCACTCAATTGCTTTCATTCCAGGGAAAGGATTTTTATTCTTTCAACTGTGCTTCGAGCAGTTTCTTCCCTTTGGTCCCTTACATCTTGCGGGGTGTCAGGTACAGTGCAGAGATCTTAATCTGTTATTTGTTGTTGTAGCTGTTGGACAGCTTCTGCGAGCTGCTCTACTTGATGCATGACTCGGTCTTCATCCTGTATCTCTAAGACTGTCATAGAGTGGAGGGCTATGTTTACTACTTCTTTTACTTCGAGCTTCTTTGCGAGCAACTATTCTTTCTCTTGCTCCATCTATGCTTTCTCCACTTCAAACTTGGCCTGGAGAGAAACCTTCTCATGTTATTCAATTCTGCATTGTTATAAAATGTCGCTTTGTACTTGATTCAAGGTCTGGGTAGCGTTTTCTACATCTTATTCTACACGACGAAGATGAGCTTCAACCGCATCAACTAATCGGTGGAGTTGGGTTGGCTCATCCCCCAACTCTGGTTCTCTTGATGACAGGGGTGCAGTGGAAACTGCACGACTAGACTGAAGGGCCTGTTATACCCCTCAGAACTCGACCTTAAGTCTATCATACATTTCCTCCTGCTTAGCTTCTTGTTTCTCCATGATTTCCAGTGAAGCATCGTTGAGGGCTGCTATGATGAAGTCAAAGTCATTATTAGTAAGCATGGTCTTCATCTTGGTCACAGTGGCTCTCAATTTATTCTGGGAAGAAGGTTTTGGGGGAGAACCCTTCCTCTTCTTTAGGGGATCGGTCTCATCTCTCAGCGATGTTACTTTTCCTTTATTCTATTCAGATCCTTTACCATTTATGTCTTCTACTTCGTCATCACCCCCTCAGTCAGGTGATACTGAAGCAGGCTTTCCCAAGGCACTGCTTAATTCTTGTACTTCTTCACTCTTCTTCATTTTACTGGGCCTGGGTGTATCATGCATGGTTTCTGGGCTGTCAGGGTCAGACAAATCTGCAGGGTCTGCTGGAATAAGGAGGTTTGTCAA
This sequence comes from Picea sitchensis, assembly GCA_010110895.2. NCBI lineage: Eukaryota > Viridiplantae > Streptophyta > Pinopsida > Pinales > Pinaceae > Picea > Picea sitchensis. The sequence continues at coordinate 13,262 of SNQJ01S0177201.1, read as the reverse complement.
CCAGTCCTTAGTGATCTCCTCAAGATCCTCTTCGGTGAGCTTGTAGTACGACTGCAACTGCTCCTTATGTTCATCGTCTCGCACAGTAAGGTAGATGAAGTGTTGATTTGCGTATAACTTCATCAGAGGTCAAAATATTTGTAAGGTGTTCGGAGTCATGCGAGGTTCAGCTTCTATGGATCTCTTCAACTGAAGGTAGTACATATGAAAAACAATGTTCGACTACCACTTTTTTTTCATGTCACTCGAGTACCATAGTGTGGCGAACTTCAAAGTAAGCGGTTTGAATGGTTCAATATCCGGGAAGGTCACACCTTCCAGCATCTCCCAGGCAAAAAATGTGATAAGGATCAGGAGCCAGCTAAAATGGAACTCATAGCCCTGATCTTGGGATTCGCGACAATCTATCTCCAACTGATTCACCAAGTACTTCACCCAGTTCATCTATAAACCTTCTACGCACTTTCCCACGAGGTCAACAACAAAGCCTGTGACCTGTGTAGTTCTGTTCTTCCTTACTAAATTTCTTGCAATTAACTGACAGGCATGGTGCACTGCGCCATTCTGGATGGAGGCTACCTTCTAGCTTCGCGTTCCCTTTTCGACATCACCATATGTATCCTTGATTTTTTGTGCTAGTGCACGATCTGTGGCTTTTCCTGGATAGAAATCCTGTGGATTGGTTCCTTGCATACTCAAGCCTATGATCCTATGGATCAATGTCGGGTCGACTATGATATGACGGTCTAGCCATAAGTAGTCTCCATGGTAACATGAAAGCAATAACTTGACACAGGCATTGACTTCTTGGTGCCTTCCAAAGTGTGGGATATCCATTACATTTAACATAGTGGACTGCGCGAGTTTCATTTTCCATGGCTGAGGGATTATCTTTGAGTTATTCCCCTTCATCTTGGTCAGGTACTTATACGGGTCAAGCATACTATAGTTTTTGCGATCTTCAAGGTTGAAGTCACTGAACTTCAATGCTCTGATATTATCCTGCTGTGTTCGAACTACACGTATCCCCTTCGAGAGGTACGTAGTAACCATGGTGTACTTGAATTCTCTTGGCACGCTATCTCAACTCACTGCCTCAGCCAAAGGTGGAATGTAATCCGACAATATGGATGGGATCAATGTTGCATTGGCTAGGCCATATATTTGTTTAGTTCTCTTTTCTACTAATGGTCGAAATGATCCATCTCCGTGAGCAGGCGACGGAGAGGCTTGGAGTCCTCTCGTCAATGATGCTTGAATACTTGCAGACATCACTCTTTCAGACATTACCCTTTCAGTCATTAGGTCAATAAGAACTTCTTCGACAATTTTTTCTGCAATTCTAAGCTCATCCGACATGCACACTCGTGGTTGAATGTCTTGGGTTCAAAGAGTAATTGTTCAATGCAACAGGATAGATGGCACTAACGCGGTGGTCACTGTGAAAAATCAACTATGTTGCAAGCTCTGATAGTCACAATTGGAAAAACTTTTCTCGTTGCGTGGCATGACGGGAGAGATAGATAACTCGACAACAGATCTCTTGCAATGGGCTAGAAGCATTCATTAACTTAGTTATGTCCGTTGTGTCGTGGTCCCAATGGTCTGGTGGTGAAATTTCTAACCATAAATGCATTTCTACCCATTTGGGTCGTCGGTCAAACGATTATACTGTCTCTAACAGCTATATTGCTTCTCCATGGCAAAGTGCCATGTGACGTTGTTCTGATATTCCAACGAAGCTCAATTTTGCAAATTTTCCTTCTGCGAAGTTCCCTCAGGAACCTTCTGTAACTTTTAAATCTTAGCTCTCTTCTTACTTAGTTTTCTAGCCTTCTTTTCAGTGAGCTTTGTCTCAAGATTCTTTTTTTCATTTTGATTCTTATCTTCTTTATGCAGAGTAACTTCATGTTGTTGAGGTTCCTTCCTAGAAATTAAGGGTAATACTTCATCTATATATGGAATAGGTACTGCAATATTCTGTGGGTCTTCTAGTGTTCTTCCTACTTCGAAATCCAAATCTCTTCTTTGAAATAGCTTTTCCTGGTTCTCCTGTTCTTCAATCAAGTGTGCAATCCTCCTAGTCATGAAAGATTTTAACTCTTGCTTATTCTTCTCTAGGATTTCCTCTTCTTTTCTTCTGGCCTGATCTCCTTCAATCCAAGTTTTTCCTAATAACATAGCAAATGGAGCATCGTTCTCAATAAATTTAACAAATTCAAATTCTTCCTCTGTCGAAGTTCCATGAGCACTCATAGATATCCTGGTAAGTCTTCCACATAGGGTTATCAACTTTCCTCTGAATAATCTTATTCCTCCCAATGAAGGAATCATAACAGGCTTTCCTAGAATTTCCCAAGTTCTTTTGGTCATGATATTCACCTGCGTTTCCTCATATAAAAAATCATCAATGTTGAAGTATCCTATTCTTTCTTCAATGTACTCTTTTTCTCTAAAGACCTCTGATAAACTGACATGTCAGTGATCATTCAGGGTTTCTTTCATCTGTAGTAATACTTTCTCTGATCCTTTCTGGGGTTCTGTCATAATCTCAGTTTCTGGATCTTCCTTAGGGTTTTCTTGGTTCATATTCATTCTTTCAACCTTAGCAATCATTCTAGGGAAATCCAATACTTCATGGTATAGATCTTTGCAATAGAGGCAACTACATCTCTTTCCAGGGCATTCCTTAGCTAGATGTCCTGGTCTTCTACAACTGTAACAAAGGGTTAATCCTCTATTTCTTTTAAATGATCTCTAACCTCTCTTGTATTGCACGCTAGGATCATGGTAGCTAACGTGCAAAAAATATTTCTAGGATCCTTCATCCATTTGTTAGTCCAAACATTCTTTCTATGCATAGGTATAACATATCTTTCACTATTCTTATCAGATCTACTCATATCAAATATTATTTCTTCTACCAGTGCCCTAGTTTTCAAGCTAGGACAAATCTTATCAAACATGCCTAGATCCATACTTTAGAAACAAAAATTTCCACTAATCTTATCTTCAACAGAGCACAAATCTTCCAGATCTTAAAACTTTTCACTATTCTTACCTTTATCGTAGCATAAAGCGTTCAGATCTTACCTCTTTTCTTCAGATCAAACTTCTTTCTTTAGCATAAAGCTTCACAAATCAAGTAGAATACTACACACTAGAGCGACATATCTACGCACAGAGCTCTCACAATTTTAGATCAGGTCTTTTCACAAAGCTTATTTTTCCTCAGTTCCCAACAATCACAGTTTCAGGTCATATCTTCACACATAACTTCTTCTTCCTCAGTTCCCAGCAATCATAGTTTTAGGTCAGTCCTGGCAACAGAACCATTTGTTGGCACAGGGGAAGACCCAGGGTTCAACGCTACAACAATGCACCAACAAAACCCTAACTATCGACCCTTTCGACAACACCTGCAAAGAAGATGAAGTCTCACCCGAGGTAGAGGTAGGGGTGGTTGCAGGACTCCAGTGTCTGCAACCTTAGCTGGAACACAAATCTATGATTCTAATCACTTAATAGAGCACTCAACAGTTATATTTATTAATATTCAGTTCTTAGTTACAATGCAGCTAAACCCTAATTATAGAACAACGCAGTATTCAACCAGATCTAGCATCTAACAACACTTAGCATGATGAAACAGATTAGGTCTTAACAGATTCAACACTAAGCACATGTATATCAGTCAGATCTAACATCCATCCATATTATTAAGTACTAAGCATCGACATATCATTCATCTATATTAGATCACTAATCACATTAACATATAAGCTCATCAACACATTGCACAAAGCAGAGCAATAGAACATGTACATGGTTCACCCCCACCTTGGGGCTACGCCCACCAACTCTTCATCTTATTTATTATCTTCTTCAATGGGTTACATGCATAGAGCCGCAAAAACCCTACTCCGCAGAGGACAGAAGATCTACAAAGCTTGCTAGATCCTCCTTCTCTGAGTACATCTAAGCATGCAACCTTCCACAACCTCTTAAAATGACTTGTACTTAGTTCTGCAAGTCTCACATAGTATGCACAAAGCACTTACAACTCTTGATCACACAGATCCAGTTTAGCACTTAGCCATTCGTTTCTCTATATCCTCACTACATCGCCTAGCATATATTTATACATACAAATAGGCCTAAGCATGGGTGAACCCATGGGCCAGCATTCCCATACCCGTTACATAATCCCAAATCCCAAAAAGGGCCCTAAAAGGGGCCGAGATCCCGTGATCTCCACTTCGTCTTGCACTCTACCTTTGACATCCTGTCGAAGTCCCAAAATTAGGTCAAACATGACCAAGAATCCTCAAAACTTGGTCAAGGGCCAACAGTTCTTGGTAGTGAAATCACACATGTGAGGTGAGGAAGGTCAAACATGTGGAGGACAGATGCACAAGGGAAGAAGCCAGACATGCGGTATGGACCATATGGAAGTGTTCATATAGGATTTTGGTACATGTACATGGGTTTCAGTGGAGATAGTCATGTATGTATGTGATTTTTAGTGGAGTCTATTGTGTATATACACGGGTCTCAGTGGAGACACTCGCGTATGCATAGGATTGTAGGAAAATATTTTTTCTAGGCAGTAGCAGATCTATACATGATGGCGTCAACAGTCATACAACTGACCGTGTTAGTAGGTCATACAAGTGCAACTGGAAAAGATTTGTAAGTTCTGATTTTTCTCGAGAATTTTGTTGATTTTGTGGTTTTTGAGAGGAGCAGACTAAGGGATGGAAGGACTCAACCACAACCTAGGAACCTCATCTAAGGAAAATTCATAAGGCTATAAGGACTCAGTCAGACATGGACACAAAAACATGGAGGGTTTTGTAAGTGTTCTTGGTATCTTTCTTTTTGTGTAAGAATTGGGGCATTTTCCTTGGTACGGGAGCCCATTGTTCTGGATTTAAGAACAAATGTTTTTAGGAATTAAATTCTTGTGTATTGTGTATGATTAAATTGTTGGTCTATTTTTCGATGTGCTAAGTTGTTAGGCATCTCAGTGTTTTTATGTTCACATTTCAAATTGTGTTAATTTGTGTATATTGTTAACAATGTTACCAACTTAATGAGAACTCTCTATAGTTCTCATTTTTTCAGAGTGTCTATTTTTACTCTCGTTTCAAAAAGTGGTGCTACCGGTAGAACCCTTTTTTGGAGAGGTGGTTTAAATTGCAAGTTGTTTTAAATGGTGTCCTTGACATTACGAATGGAACCCTGAAATTGACCCTTGAATCAAAAGGTGATGCTACCAGTAGCACCATTTTTTTCCTGGACTTAAAAATATGACCTAATTGAAATGTGGCCTTGACCACTTGCACCACCACAAATACAATACCACATAGAGAACCCTAAAATTGACTCTCGA
>SNQJ01S0177199.1:31109-50957 GCA_010110895.2 Picea sitchensis | reverse complement strand
CCTCGGGAATTTGTTTCCCCTTGTTTGTCTCCCGGGATGCCCCGGTATAGATCTCTTCACAGAGATTCCCTCCTTGGAAAGGTTTACCAAGAACCTGGAAAAGGGAATTGAATTGGAAATTCTTAATAACCCTGTACGAGGAGGAATGACCCTCTTAAAATTCCGAGGTAACAGCGTAGGGATAAGCAACGAATTGACAGATGAGATCCCGTCGGAAGACCTAGGGTCATTCACAACTATTAGACTGACGAAAGAAACAAGGGCGTTACATACCCTGCCCCTTTTCCCTCTACCTTCGTGAATAGCGAGAAAATCGGGATCGTAGACCCCAAGGTCCATGAGAACATTTGGACCGTTGATCTTTCCACATCCACCAAGTAGTGGGAGAATGCATGAGGTGGGACAGATTTGAGTCGTTAGATCTTAGCTAGAAAAACCCGACAGCTGTTGGATCTGTTAAGAGATGCATGAGGGTTAAACCTTCGTGAACAGTAGGGGTAAAATCCCTACGAGAGGGTTGACACATCGGGATATCGGTACTCGGGATATCGGAATTCTCGAGGTCGAGAAAGTCAGGGCATTTCAAGTCCTGAAACAGCGAAATGGTATGGACGGACCGTTTGTGTAGACACGTGGTGGAGACCCAGACCCTCGGGGAAGTCCGATAGAAAAGTCAATAGGTGCATTGGGGTTCGGTAGTTCACGAGTCCTGAGGAAAAGACTTCTGGAGCATCAGAAGTTGCGAAATCGCAAGAGACGATCAGGACCGTCCATCTTGAGGAGGAAGCGTGGAGGAGATTAGAGCATTCGGGAGGTTTCCCGAAAAGAAAGTCGACCATCGACATTTCGGGAGTCAGGAAATCGAGAATCTCGTGGACAAGAAGTCCTTGAAATTCGGAATCGCGAAGTCCGAAATTCCGACAAGGAAGGGAAAGCTCCATTGTAGGGGCCAACTGTCAGCATAGAGGAGAATCGGGATTCGAGAGATCGGCAGTCCCGAGAACAAAAGCATTACGGAATTTGAAACCCCAAAGTCCCGATAGAAAGTAGGGACCATTGGTTTCATGGGCGATCACAGCCGTTGATCGCGCTAAAGGTGAAAAGGGGTTATTAACTGACGTCATATCGGGAATCGGAGGATCACGAGTCCTGAGGACAAATGCATTTCGGCATTGGAAAGTCTGATACCCTGATAAGCAGTGTGGCTGCGGTCATATGGGGGAAGGTCACGTGGACCAAAGGTATAGCCCGAAGGACTAGCTGAAGTCAGAGCGCATCGGCTTTTGGAAGCCCAAAACCCTGAAAGGAGATAAGGCTACGGTCTTGTGAAATAGTGCTCATATGGGCCAGGAGTTTAGCCAGGAGTTCTAGTGTGTAAAGGGGCGCATCGACAAATCGGAGATTGGGAGTTCGAGAGGACAGGAACTCTTGTCATCAGGAATCACAAAACCCCGAAACCCAAAATTATCATCAGGAAATGTCACAGGCGCGTGAAGAAGAGGTCGTGACAGGGAAATAAGGACCTATGGATCGGGTTTGGCCTTTTGCTGCTGTGAGCTTCGGGGATTCTCATTGTTGAGAAATCAACGAAAAAGTTTGATTTTAGGTAGTGGGTATGTTACACTAAGGATTCTCAGTTGGGTGATTTAGGTAAGAAGTACACATTTTGTTCTTTTTAAATGTTTTTGTAATTTTTATCATATGGAATGTTTTTGTGTTTATCTAAGAACTAATCAAAACAATCTCTTTTTGATGACACATATATGGGGCAATATCGACCTCCGAGAACATATCATATTCAATGGCGAGGAGAGGCAGCTCCAGTGGCAAGATGGGATGCCAAAGACTATGAGGCAGTGGAGCAGAACTTAGAGGGGTTGACTGCTGACATCCCAGATATGGCTATTGGGGAGATCCATAGACATTACTAGCACCATACTGGTGGGGTGTTCGAGTCTATCAGTCGAATGTTTCGTAGGGTGGCCCGAGCAGTCGTGTGTTATCGTGAGCGTCATCCATGATGCTATTTTGTAGAAGCCATGGGATTCGTATTTTTGATATTTTGGTCCTTGGACATAAACTTTTTGTAAAAACTTTTGATCGTTATATACATATGTACAGCTTCTACCATCTTATCTTGTGTTGTGTTATAAATGTAATGCGTGATTGGTTTATAAATGGCCCAAATGCTTGTCTAACACATAGTTAGCTAATGCATCGGTCAATGTATTTATACATCTAGGAATGTGCTGATACTCAATATAATCAAAATAACGTTCCAAGAGGCGAATTCGTAAATATAACTGTAATAAAGTAGGACTTCGAATAACATAGACATTACTTAGCTGCAGTACTACTAGCTGCGAATAGAGTCGTATAACCAGGTGGCGGATGCCAAGCGAAATAGCATCAATGAACAATTCAACGATGATTCTATATTCTGCAATATTATTGGTTGCATGACCCAGGCACACACCTCATAGACTGATGAGTTCATTTTTAGGTGCGTAAATTTTCCATGCAGCAGAAGCAAGGTTCTGAGTACTGCGGCTCACGCCATCGGTGAAGCCAATGTGGGGTAGCGAAGACTCCAACATCTGGAAACGAAGCACAACATAACATAAGTGGTCGAGGGCAGAGACCATATAATGAAAAAGCATACTACAGTAACACACAAGAAGTATGATACAATAAAATACAAGCACTCATGCACAGGTGATCTTAGGCATAGTACTTCTTTAAGTACAACCCATCTTTGGGTTCACTCAAAGGGATACCATCGTAGTCTACCAACTCATAATCTCCTTTCTCCAAAACTTGTTTGACGATATAAGGACCTTGCCACATATTTTCAAATTTTCTAGCTCCTAGCATATCGCGATATTGTTCGTACAGAAGAACGAGATCACCTTCGGAGAAAACGCGTGGCCTGACATGTTTGTTGTATTGGGCTTTGACACATTTCTTCTGGGCTTCTATAACTAGGGTGGCATCGTGATGGGTTTCGTTTAATTTCATAAGATACAACATACATTCTTCTTCGGTAGAAGTGTTCGGGAGAAGTTCGACGGCTAGTTTTAGGGAGGGTATCTCACATTCAATCAGCAAGATGGCTTCTAGACCATAAACTAAATGGAATGGTGTAAACTCAGTACCAGACTTAACGAATGTCCTGTAAGCCCACAATGTTGAAAACAACATTGTGTGACAACTCGTTTTTTGAATCCCTATCATTCTTCAAAGCATGGTAATGAGGACCTTGTATATTGCTTCGACTTGGCCATTGGCTTGTGGGTAATAGGGTGTTGAGTTTTCATGGTGAAGACCCAACTTTTCAGTGAGTTCGGACATCATGAAGTTTCTAAAGTGGCTACCGTGATCAGTAACCATGGCTCGAGGAACACCAAAACGAGCTATGATGTGATTGAATATGAATAATGTTGTAGTCTTTCCAGTATTGTCTAATGTTGGCATCGCCTCCGCCCATTTCGTAAAATAATCTACGCCTACAATAATGTATCCATGCCCCCCGACCGAGTGAGGGTGACATGTCATGAAATCGATACCGCATTTCGCAAAAGGACCAATGGAGACCACATGATGTGATCAGATTTTATTGTTGTAGGTTTGGCAAGTGTGGCATTTTTGGATGGAAATTATACAATCGTTGAATAAAGAAGGCCAAAAATACCCTGCTCGTAAGATCTTCTGGGCAATAGCATACCCATACATGTAACCACCACAGGCTCCATAATGACAGTCATTTAGGGCTTTCTCGGCTTCGTCAAACATGAGGCAGCATCAAGAAATGGAGTCAATCCCATGATGATAAAGAGTATCACCGAGGATAATATATTGATGGGCTTGGTAGCGTATTCGACGATGGTCAATGCTAGACAAATTGGGCCAGAAATTCTGGGTCTGGAGATATATGATGATATCTCCATACCAAAGGTCATTGGAACTAATCAGGAAAAGGGATTCATCGGGTAATGAATTGACTGCTACATTTTCCATCTCAGAGCAGGGAAGGTTGCATATCAACTCGACAAACACCAGGGATTTCTTGGACTTACCGCGTTCGAATTCTAAGTCAAACTCTTGGAGTATTATGATCCATTTGGAGTATTTTCCCCCTAGCAATTGGCATGTAAGAATGTGCTACATAGGGTTGCAGTTAGAAATTACCGTAGTCTTGCGAGAGAAGATATAGTGCTGGAAATGTTGAACAGATTGGATGGCTGCCAAGGCCAATTTTTCAACATGTAAATACTTGGTTTTGGAGGTCGTGAGACTCCGAATCAAGTAATAAATGACATGTTCATCATGATAATCATCCTCCTAGATGAGAACCATAGCAATGGTATAGTCCGAGGTTGCGAGGTAAAGGAAATAATCTCGACTGTAATCAGGAGGGGAGAGTAGTGGGGTACGTGTCAAAGACAATTTCAAATCTTCAAAATCTTTATTGGCAGTAGTATCCCATATGAACTCAGAACCCTTCTTGAGCAGTCGTGTAAATCCAAGAGTTAGCTCAACATAGTTTGGCATGAAACGACAGAGAAAGTTTGCCTTCCCTTGCAAACTTTGTAATTGGCGAAGCGAGGAAGGAGGAGGGAGATTGAGAATCGCCTCAACCTTTAAAGGATCTACCCTGATCCCTTGACATGAAACAATAAAGCCTAGAAGTCGGCCGGATTCTACACAGAAAACACATTTGTGGGGATTCAAGCATATATGGTAAAATTGACATCGAAGGAAAATGGCATGGAGGTGTATTGGATGATCTACATGGCGCATGGAATGAGCAGGTAAGTCATCGAGATATGGCTGCACAATGTGCTTTATTTCATGAAAGGCGTAAGACATAGCATGTTGAAAAGTTGCACCAGCATTCTTTAAACCGAATGGGAGTTTCCAATAGGCGAAATTGCCCCAAGGACAAATAAAAGCGGTCTTGTGTTGATCCGCTGGTACAATATTGATTTGATTATATCTGGAAAAACCATCCATCAGAGAGAAGATTTCTCTTCCGACACAATCATCGACGATTTGGTCAACGAAGGGGGTAGGAAAGTTGTCTTTAGGACAAGCTTTGTTAATGTCCCTATAATCAATGCACACACAGATTGTGCCTTGTTTCTTGTCGATTGGAACAAAATTGGAAACCCAGTCAGTTAGAGCCACCGGGTAAATGAAGCCATCCTTAAGAAGTTTCTCAACTTCAAGCTTGATACCGGCTGCTTTACGTGGGTGGACCGGATAAAGTCGTTGCAATATGGGTTTAGCGTCCGGCTATGTCTTAATTTCATGCATCACATTGCCGGGGTCAATACCCAACATTTCTTCATAGCTCTAGGCGAAGACGTCACAAAATTCTTAGAAAAGAGACTTGTAGGTGACAACCTTGTCATGGGAACATGAAGCTCCGATATGCACATTTTTGACAATTCCATGTTTTATGGAGATGTCGAGGGGGATGGTGGGTGAGATGTTACTTAAGTTCCCTTCATAGAAAAGATCATGTGTAGACTAGGGAATGGTATAAATGACGACAACGGTCGATGGGGTCGAGATCTGTTGGTAACCCTTGATGGTGTGTTGTTCCAGAAAGAGGATGGAATGATGATGTCCATCATCCCAAGGGGTGTCTTCCATGGACATAACAGACATAATCATCTCGTCCGTGGGAAAAATGACATGGAATGGATCTGGAGATAAATCACCAAGAGAGGGGGTCAAAAGGGTTGTTGATTGAATGGCTTGATAAGTGGATTCAACCAGACTTAGTGGCATTTCATTGCCATATCGAAGATGATTTATTGGGTTGGGTACCATCCATGGGTCGTAAGACGTAGGGGTTCGGTGAACAGAGGTGGAGATCATGTTGATCAAGGCGAAAAACGGATGTGGAACATTGGGTGGTGGTATGGGGAAAGTACCCATTAACGAGGAATATTTAATAAGACCCACATCAACATTCTCATATTCGGGGGGGGGCTTGCAATGAACGGTACGTTGCCAGTACATGTATCGGAGTGGAAGAAGGCCAATTGGTCAATGGTCACTGCTTTTCCTTGATGTGGGAAATGTACGACATGGAAAAGAGTCGACACAACTACATGCATGGAATCAATCCAGCTACGGCCGAGTAGAAGGTTGTAATCGAGAGGAGCATAAAAGACCTCCACTTCAACTTGGATCATTTTTCCTTCTAACATAATAGGCAACGAAGGGAGGACACCATATGGCTTAAAACCAGAGCCATTGAAGGCTTTGAGCGTGTTGTGGGATTCAGTCAAAGGAGGAGAGACGATGGATTTCCAGTAGGTAATAGACATGACACAAGTCGAGGAAACCTCATTAATAACCATTCTACAAATGTTTTTGTCAGAGACAATAACTTGTATTTGGAAGGCGAGTTGAGGGGGTAATCTTGGAATGTGATCTTCCAAGTAAAAAATTATTAAATTCATATCCGTAGGGTTGATTCCACCAATAGCTTTCAATAGTGCCTTTCGTTGTATCGAACAACTCTGAAGGACTTCGAGGGCTGACATCACAGATGGTGCTTGGGCTAGATCTTTGACAATACTCTAGTTCTAGGCAACACGTGCATGGGGATTGAAAGTCGATTTTCAAATAACACCCTTTGGAGGAGGGCAAAGAACTGTATCTAGGTTCAGTCATTCGAGATGAAGAGGACCGTTGGTAGGTGGAGTCATGGGAGATGGTTGAACAGATGAAGGAGGTATCGCATCAACCTTCTCTTTGGAGGAAGAATAATCTTTGGCTCGAGTGGTAAGTGTGATTTCATTCTTCTTTGAATCGCCTGTTCACATTAAGACATAGGATGTATTGGAGGGGGAAGGTTGGTCATGAATGACCAATTGGGCCTATTGTTGAGATGGGAAGGGTTGTGACAAAACGACCGGAGTGGGGGGTTTCATGTCTCCTTAAAGGAACTTAGTAACCTCAGCTCGTCGTGGACAATCCTTAGTGTAGTGATCATCACCGCAGATAAGACAAGGGTATCAGGGTTTGTGCTTATCTCTATCGTCAACAGGTGGTGTTTTAGATTTCTCATTTTGTGAGTTATTTATGTCCTCTTTATTCTTACCCTTTCCTTTTATGGATTTGTTTTTTTCGGCGGGGGTAGATTGAACAAAATTTACCTTAGAAGTCTTGCCGATGGGAGGGGTAGGAGATGGATCATTTTGAACATTAGAAGAAATGGGTTTGGGATTGTTGCTAGAGGTTTGGACAGAATGAGGCTGGGCATGGAAATTGCCAATCACACTGTCGGCTGCATGGGAAGCAGCATGGGTAGTTGAAGTAGCGGAAGTAGAAGGACGAGGCGCATTAGGGAGTAAGTCGTAAAGAGTACCCGTTTGTGAGTAAATGAGGTCTAGGTATTGGGCATGACTAATTGCCTATTCTTCGGTGAACACTCCACCCATGGCAATGTCATGACTGATGTCATTCATGAATGATTTCATGAACCACTTTGCCAGCAACTGATCGGGAAGTTCGAGTTTGATGAGACGTCATCTCCGTCGCCACTCATGAATGTGATCAGAGATATGGGTGGCCTTAGTTTGTTTGAAAGAACTTAAAATCTCGGTTCCCATTTCATAGAGAATCAATAAATGGTAGTGGGTGAGGAAAGCCATAGCAAGGGTGTTGAAGTCGGTGAAGAAGCCTCGTGGTAATTCTATATACCACTTCACAACATAACCTATGAGCGTTCGCTGAAAAAGGCATAAACAAATAGAGTCATCCATCAAGGAGTTGGATGAGCACCAGAGGTGAAAAGTCATTACATGATTGTTCAGGTCCTCTCCTGGCTTACCATCGAATTTAGGTATATCAGATGGTAGTTTGGCCGGTATGGTGGGTCATTAAGGAGAGTGACGGATCAGATCATTTAAAATTCTCGGCAGATTTGGGAGGTCCAGGGTGGCTAAGAAAGGTAATTGTATATTCACATGCGGGTACTGGTGACTTTGGGGGGGAAGTCTAGTCGATAAACCAATTCTACCATAAGCAGTTTGCATATAATGTGAAGATCCAGGAAGATTCAGTTGTTGGTGTGGAAGTGAGTAATTCATAGGGTTGTACCCTTGAATAGGGGCGTGGGGTGGAGCATTCAAACCCCAAATAGGATTAGACGTACCTGGATAGGGTTGGCCTGTACTAGGGGGTATGACAGAGCTAGCCTGAGGTTGTTTCCCCCCAGTTGAGTAAGGATTATGTTGTATAAGATGATTCCAATACTGGGCCAAATATGGAGGTATGTTTTGTCCATAGGGTGGGTTCGGTGGGGGTTGCGTCCCAGCTGGGATTTGTCCTGCAAAAGGGGGTTGAGTCTGGCCTCCTTATTGAAATTGTCCACCAACAGGAATTTGGTAATTCCATGTGAACGATGGAATAGTGCCACTAGGATCAGTGCCTCCGATAGAGGATGGAAGAGGTCCTCTGAAAGGGGGTGGAGGAAGTGTCAAGATGAAATCGGGAAGATGGTGCCCAGAAGGAGTGGAACTGCCAAGAGTCCTAGATGAGATTTGGGTAGGAGTGGGAATAGAAGTATTCAATGCATGGTATCCGGGTGGAAGTGGTGGGGTGTTTCTGGGTGAAAGCGATGTGCCAATGGGGGCTTGGCCAACCGTTGTAATCCTGGTGTGAGGATTCATAGTATCTAGTACCATTTTGTAATGGACCGTTTGTAGAGGGAGAGTCAAGATGTGGTCAGCTGGCGGGGTGTCTATACTAGGAAAATAATAGGCAGTAGTAAAAGGTACTGTGCCTGGATCAGACATTTTGGGAAGCTCAGGTGTGACAGTGATATCAACGCCTGCTCCTGAGCCAAAGAGATCTCGTCTAAAAATGCCAGTAGTCCAAAAAGGATCTTGATCTTCAAGTCCTATTAAAGGTCCGGTTGGTGATCCAGAAGATTGAACAACTAGATCTCTGAAAGAATTCACTCGAACAATATGTCTCTCAGAGTCGGTAGGAAGTCGGAAGTCCTCTCGAGAATTAGTAATTCGGAACCGTTCTAAAGAGTTAGTTCTTTCCACTTGTGGAGTGGCGACATATTGGACTTCACTCTATTGAGGATATCCCTTTAGTGGGTTGGTAGGCAAGGGTTGAGAACCTTCCAGATATTTTGGGGGTAGGCCTTGCATTCTACATGAACGACGTGGAGGGTCAATTGTGATCGAGTTAGAATCTTACGAAATAAATTCTATGGCCAACTTGGGTAAACGAACAACATACGCTAGTAAAATCTAGGAAGCAAAACCAAACAAAAAAGACCTTCCAATTCCAAAGTCACTAGTTGGTGATGAAATCCAACGTCACGACGAAAAGACAAGAAGGGGCTAGGCTAGGGTGTAAAAGTTACATTGATGACCTTCTTAATGGACTTACACACTGGTGCAAGCTCCCACACATAATCATGGGTATACCCTCCAAGGAGCCCGAGTGAGTTTGTCCAATGTCGATTCCAGGTACCATGAAGACTTTCCCCTTCACAATCACCTTATGTAAGACTCTAAGAACATAGGCTACTAAGGTTACCAGCAACAACAGTAATGTCTGGGGGAACGACCGACAATCCAATCCACATGTAAGGGCAGGGTATCTAGCCCGAAATCATCTTGAGAGGCTTCCACTCATCATTGTGGGTATACTTTCAAGTGACCCTCATAATACATGCAATCTCTACACCGATATCAACAAAGCAAGGTGAGTAACTCTGTCAATCTCAATGTGACCTCGGATTTGACCGTTGTGTGAGAAGGGCTTCCCAGGACAAAATGCTACAAATGGAATTTGACACTCCTTATCACAAGATGCCATTGTATGTTTTGTGCTTTGGAGAGTGTGTCTCACTACCTATTCCAAAGCTCTAGCCTAGCTAATGTTGGTGTAAAAGAGTCCTAGAAAAATTTACTAGTTGAATTTTAAAATTGTGCAATATTATTACAGGCTGTTGTTACTCAAAAGGAGACGGAAATGAAACCAATGTTGTGTGAGACTCTGACCCAAAAATGCATAAATAGGAATGAATGATACAAAATTTGTTGTTTGATGAATCCTATTTACAGGAGGGAGAGAGGAGTTTTCTGGAGCAATGTGAACTACAACATATGATCTTCTCTGAAATGTAATATCAAACAACCATGAACAATGCAAATTCTCTATTGATTCTTTTTTAGTACTTGAATGCCAATATTTTTTGAATACAAAGTTGATTAAAAAAGAAAATTTCTTTAATTTTTTGCTAGAACCAAACAATAGGGGTGGAACTAAGAAAAACAAGCAACCAACGAAAAGGAAATGTACAACAAAAACCCAAACCAATCTTTCAATGAAGACAAAAATAACAAACTGACAAGACTAGTCTCTTCAAATGCATATGGGTAACAATTTTCCAAGTAATAAACAATTGAAAAGAGAAATTAATCTCAACTTTTAAACCAATCAAAGGTTCCCAACCAAACAAGCACTCAGATTTAAAAACCAGAGATTATACCCTTGTTGCGAAAAGGTCAAGAGAAAAAAATTGAGAAAACATGATCAAGAGGAGCTTAATCATTCACACGATTTGAAGTCAAGAATCATTCAATCACTAGCTATAGAAGTTCTTCCTAGACACACAAACAAATCTAGGCATCTGAGGGCACAAAAGACTTAATCCAAAAAATTTGCAAGTGGGTTCGCAGGCTGGAAGTGTGGTACAGTGTGAGAATCAAGGATTCCCGCAGGCTACAGAAGGGTGCAGTGCAAGAAGGCCTGAAATCAAGAAAATTTTGGAAAAAAGACAAAATTTTTGAAGGAACTTCTAGATCCAGGGAGTCTATAAGGGTATCCTCAAGACTCAAAGATTGATGGGAATGAAAAATGGTAAGCTAAGAGAAAATGGCCAAGGAAAAAACAACCAAAAATGGGTTGTATCCCAAATGGAGTCGCCAATTTTGTTATCAGACAAATCAGTAGGTGCAGACACTAACATATCTCTCTAGATCCACCTGGATATAGAACAAAACAGGACAGGACATGACTCTTTCCCTAAGTTGTAGTCATTGAATTTACTAAAGAGAAGGAATAAGTGACATACCTTGATATCGCTTCCTTAGGTCTCTGTTGTTCCCACTTCGCTCTGGTGCTCTTGTGGAATCAGGTCCAAGACAACACAAACCAACCAAAGTGAAGATAGTGAATTATATTCAATGTCAACTTATGCATATGATCAAGGAGTTATGCTATAAAATAAGAGTGATTTTATGGGAAAGGGACATGTCGTTGTATCATATTAAATGAAAGTAGAAGATACAACCTGATCGCCTTGATGTTGTAAGCTTCCTTTCAGTGACCCTTGGTTCCAACACAAACACTTTCTCTGCACTTGCATGAAGAAGATCCAATTCCTCTTGATAGACCAAATATAGCCTTCAAGCTTCTGTCCAAGCAGGGTTCACACAATTCTTTCACCAATTCTTCATTCAATCTTCCTTAACCTTTTCCATGAGAAACCTTTCAATATATAGGAGAAGGAGAGATGGTTAAATGGATGAGGATGATCCCACCAAATCCGAGAAGTCATTAGAATGACAACCATGCGAATGCCAACTCATTTTCTATAAGTTTCCCTTCTAGAACCCTCAAGATTTCTTCTCTCTTTCAAGCTTAAAAATAGGTTCACACTCTATCTATGGAGTAGACTACAAAATTTCACACCCTAAGTGTGCGTGGCCTGCGAGAATGAAGGATCTCGCACCCTATACCATATAAGACACAATAGACTCATCTTAAAATATGTTTTTGGAAGAAGGCAAAAGTCGGTTTTCTCAGGCAAAAAGTCCTTGTTGGGGCGACATCACTTGTAGAGACATCACTGGAGTGACCAAAATCATTTGTAACAATAGTCCTAATTGATTATGGTAGTACTTATAATTTCATTCACTATAAATTAGCAAAGCTCTCAATTGCTTTGTATCCGGTATAAAGTTTCAAGTAATGATTGAAGATGGAGGAACTATCAATTCTTAGGAAAATGCAATAATATAAATATCTTACTATATGAGGGGAATATGTAATGAATAGTCAATGATTTCTATACCCATGGGTGGTCTTTGATGTTGTACTAGGAATCCAATGGTTACAATCGTAGGAACAATGGATTTTAATTTTCAAGAACTTTTCATGAAATTTTTCATTAGAAGGAAAAGAAATTGAGTTGGGGGGTATCCTGGGGAGAAAGCGGTAAGGTGATAAGAAAAGCTCTAATGGGTATGACAAAATTGTGAAAAAAGGGGCATCAAGGCATTATTTCACAACTATACTCACTAGATGTTAAACATCTAAACCATCTATTCCTCGAGATCTCAAAGGGATCATTGATAATCATTCAAAGTATTTGAAGATATTACCAAACGTATTAGATCCACCCATGAAATCGTGATCATGAAATTCACCCAATTCATGGGAGTGTTCCTCCTAACATCGACCATCTGGATACCCTTATGCCCGGAAGAGTGAAATTGAGCATGGTTGAAGAAATGTTGGGGTAGGCATTGTATACAGCAAAGTTCTTACTCACCGGTGGTAATGGTATTCAAGAGATAGCTCATGGCGTATGTGTCCTAGATTATAAGAGCTCAACAAGATCACTAGTAAAGGTAAGTTTCATATTGCTTATTGATGATTTGTTAGATTAACTACATGGAGCAATCTATTTCACAAGAGTGGATCTCCCATTGAGGGGTATCATCATATTAGAATGAAGGAAGAGGTATCAAAAACAACATTCAAACTCATGAAGGCCATTATGAATTTTTGAATAGTACCTTTTGCCCTTACAAATGAACCTTCCACATTCAAAGGGTTTGGTGAATTCCATTTCAAAGCCCTTCCTTAAAATTTGTGTTACATTTTTTGATGATATACTAATCTATAACAGTCTTGGGAGGATCATGGCGACATGTTGACAAGGTGCTAAAACCTACTAAAGGAGCAAAAACTATATGCAAACCATCAAATGTTTCTTTGGAGTGAAGAAGGTAGAGTATTTGGGTCATATTGTATCTCATGAAGATTGTTAAGGTAGACACTAGCAAGATTAAGGCCATGATGGGTGGCGATTCTAAAACATTGAAGAATCTTAAGAGGATTTTTGGATTTGGCCGGGTTACTCTTTGCAAGTTGTTTGGCACTATGGAAGAATATTAGCACCTTTATGACACTAACTATGAAGGATGCATTTTCATGGACTCTAGAGGAAACTAAAGATTTTTGAACAACTTAAAGAGCCTATGTGTGAGCTCCTATTTTGACCACTCCGGACTTCACAAAACCTTTATTGTGGAATGTGATGACTCAAGAAATGGAATTGGTGTTGTCTAATGCAAGAAGGAAGGCCCACGGCTTTTGAGAAAGTTGAATACTCAAGGGAAAGGACTTACACAAGCCATTTATGAGAAAATGATGGCAATGCTACATGCATTGAAGAAATGTCCGCCCACCTAATAGCCAGGCACTTCAAGGTCAAAAAGAGATCATGATAGTCTTAAATACTTATTGGAACAAAGACAATATTCAGAAGGAATTTTAACAAAATGGGTAACCAAGATAATGGGTTATGATTTTGAAATCGTCTATAAAGGAAGCAAAATGTTGTAGCATATGCACTCTCAAGGAAGGATGAAGATGTTGAGGTCTTTCTCACATGCTATTTCGATCATCCAACCTGATTGGATAATAGAAACTAAGGGATGAATGGAAGAATGAGGAAAAGTGTGGACTCTCATTCAAAGGTTGCAACTTGATTCGATTACATCGGATACATTTACATGGAAAAATGATTCACTATGGTACAAGATTGTTTATATTTGTGTAAGAAATCCCAACTCAGGCAAAAGGTATTATTAGAATTGCACACCTCTCTGGTAGGAGGGCAATCGGGATTTTTTTGAAAACCTATCATAGAGCCAAGAAGGATTTTTGGGATGGCCTTAATAATGATGTTCAAAGGTTTGTGGAATAATTTTTGGTTTTACAACAAAATAAAGTGGAAACAATTAATACCCTAAATTGTTTAGAACCATTAGCCATCCCAAGTCAGTCTTTGTGAGGAGGGTTTCCATGGATTTCATAATAGGGTTACAAAAGTCACGAAGGAAAGAGTGTCATCTATGGTGGTGTTGATAGGTAAATGAAATGCACACTTTTTGTGAACTCTCTCATCCCCTCAAAGATGATGCGGTTCCACTGCATTCGTGAAGAGTTCAAGCTACATGGAAACCCAAAAGATTATTGTAAGTGTGAGATCCATCTTCTTGGACATTTTGGACATAATTTATTTTTCTTGTTTGGGTACTCAATTGGCTCATAGCTCATCCTATCATCCTCAATCGATTTGTCCATCAGATTGAAGATAATAGGATGAGCTATGAGCAAATGTCTGGAAGGATACCTTAGTTTCTTTGTCTCTGATAAACAAACACAATGGTTCAAATGGTTACCCTTGGCGGAATGGTGGGATAACACATGGTTCAAATGGTTCCCCTCGGCAGAATGGTGGTATAACACTTCCTTTCATACTGCAACAAAAATGACACCATTTATGGAACTCTATGGATACCACCCTCCTTCCATCACTTCTTCTCTAAAACAAAAATCTAAGGTTCAAGAAGTGGAAGATCACATCGAGAATCGACAACAAGTTATCCAAATCTTAAAGGACAACCTGACCATGGCACAAAATCGCATGAAACAATAAGAAGATCAACATTGTAGTGAAATAATTTTTGAAGTAGGAGATTGGGTGTTTTTAAGACTACAACCATACAAACAAATGTCCCTCAAGTAAGCCAAAAAGGATAATAAATTATCACCAAAGTACTATGGCCCTTATAAGGTGTTGCAAAAGATTGGTACTATGTCATACAAATTGGAGTTGTCTGCATCTTCATGAGTACACCCAGTTTTCCATGTTTCATGCTTAAAGAAGGTTATATGCGACAAGATCCCAGTTCAAACTATATTTCCAAAACTTGACAAGGAAGGAAAAATCATATTGGATACTGAAGCCATCACTTACACAAGAGTTCACCAGCTAAGGAATAGATCCATTTTAGAGTATCTCATTAAATGGAGGAAACTATTGGCTGAATATTCCACTTGGTAAGATGAGTATTTTATACAGAAGCATCCAAAGTTACTCAAGCATTGCGGGCAACACTTGTCTCAAGGGGAGGGGCATGTTAAGCCCTAATATTGGATCATTACCCCTTAATTGGGGCATATTACATTAGTAATATTATTTTATTTATGTCGACTTTATTCCATTAGTTGTAATGATACCTCCTAGTATCCTATATATACCAAGGAGACATTTTCATTTGGAATCATCTTGGAATTGTACATTTATGTGAGCATAAAGAGGTTTCCCCCTCGAAGAGGCTTATTATATGAATTTATCTCTTATTCAAGGCATTGAGTACTTATTCTGATTTTTTTCTATGCTGTATAGATATTTGGTTCTTAACAAAAACCCGTTTTTCGCCTCGCAATTAACTACGAGCCTCCACGCATCCTTTCTCCAAAACCATGGTTTCGATTGCGGCCTGCTCAAGAAAAATTAAGACCTGAGCATGTTTTGGCCCTGCAATGTGATGGGACCATCGATCTCACGATCTTGATGGTGCTCCTCGATCAACAGTTTCAATCTATTTTGTTTTCCTGTCTTCTTTCCTCCGTCCATGTGCAATCCTTAGTCTCAACGACCAACTGACATGGGGCCCTCCAGACCAATGGACGAGATCAATTTCTCCTTTCGGTCTTCGGGAGTCTCTATTCTCAAATTCCTCTTTCTCCTACAGAATTTCATTCAGAGTCCACGATCTAATGACATGTGGTCTTATCGAATCAACGGTCACAATCCCTTCGGGTATTCAGGGTTCAGAAATCTTAACTTTCCAACCTTTCAACCTTCCTTTTATTTTTCTCGGAGTTGACAATCCATCGATGCATGTCCCCTTCGGATTATTGGTCATGATCCTTTCGCGTCTCCATACTTCAGAGATTTCAACTTATGCTATCCTTCCACTGGAGTAGATCGATGGCTGAGAATTCTCCCGAAGTGATCTTTCAGATCAAACGTCTCGTGTCCACTTCGATACTTCGGCATTCAGGACCTCAGAGATTTTCTCATTTGCTAGTGGTGAAAATCCCCAAGCAAAAACTCTCAGAGTGAAACTCCTGGAGTGACGTCACTTACTTACATCACTTGATGACGTGTCATGAGCCTAGTAGCTGCCACGTGTCACTCAGATTTTTTATTTGCACGTACCTGAAATGCCAAATCAACTTGACACTTTTCATTGTCTCATTGCTCCACATGTCCTTGCTGACGTGGATCCTCATTCACTTCGGGACTTCGGCCTTCAGGACTTTGGGTATTTCGACTTTTCAAGTCGCCAATTCTTGAAATTAGAAAACCATTCTCAAGGCTGGTTTCATTTTTTAATGAGCTTGAAATTAGAAAACCATGCTCAACAGACTCTTCTTGATCATGGCTTCTAAAAGGACAATTCTCTAGGAGGACACCAGGTCAAGGGACAAAACTCGGTCATGGCTTCCAAGAGATCTTCACTAGACAGAAGAGACACACTCTAGAAGGAAAGCATGTTGAGGGTTGTGACAAGGGTAAGGAGATCAAGCTATAAAAACTCGATCGAAGAGATCACCATGTCAACTACCAGATCTAAGTCATAATAGATTGAGCTTACAGTGAGAGACTCATCTTCATCAGTAGTTGAAGGCATGGGAGACAATGCCACATAATTAACCTGCGGTGGGGGAAATACCGTCTGCATATAAGAACCATTTAGGGAGGCCATCTAGTCAGGACTGATGAATGAAATTTGATCAATAGTCACAATTCTTCCACCGCGAAGGAAATATATCACATGAAAATGAGTGGACACAATATCTTTCATGGAATATACATAATCTCTCCCAAGGAGTAAAGAAAAATCGAAGGGGTCTTGGACTACCATGACATCAATAAAGACATTTTTCCCTCCCAAAGTTATAGGAAACTGAGGAAGGGTCCCTAAAGGTTGATTGGTTCTTCTGTTAAAAGCTATCAAATTCTGGGTAAATGGGGCAAGTTGAGGACAACCCAAATTTTTCCAAGCAATAGAGGACAGAATACTAATGGATGCACCTTCATCTATCAGTGTCATAGGAATGTCCCAACCACAAACCTATAATGTAATCTTGAAAGGAATGTGAGAGGGAAGACGAGGTCCAATTAACACACCCCATTTAAAAAGGATGGCCTCATTACTGGGAGGGGGTTCCGTGGGAGAAGGAGGAGTATCCACCGACATGGTAGACTGTATCAATGAGAAAAACATTGGAAGCATCACATTTACTCTCGATCAGGAGAGTAGGATCGACCGATGGAGAGATCAGATCGACCACTTGGGTTTCATTCTCTAAGGGGAGAATGGGGTTGACTGGTGGAAATGGATTGACCACTTGGGTTTCACTCTCTAGCAGGAGAGTGGGATTG
This sequence comes from Picea sitchensis, assembly GCA_010110895.2. NCBI lineage: Eukaryota > Viridiplantae > Streptophyta > Pinopsida > Pinales > Pinaceae > Picea > Picea sitchensis. The sequence goes on along the minus strand of SNQJ01S0177199.1, from coordinate 33,373 downwards.
ACCAAGGATGGGATTGAATCAACCACTTTGTCAACTGTTTCAACTAAGGACGTGACCATATTGACTACATGATCAACAAGACTGACCGATGAAGGGATCAGATTGATCATTCCATCAACTACAACTGGGTCGAGAGTGAGCTTGCAATAAGTAGTTGGAAGTTGATGTTTTGAAATAGTCATATCTTCCAATAATTTCGATGCTTCATCCATACGAGGGAAAATATGAGTTAGATGACTCCATTTTCATAACATGCACAAGAACTTGAGTCTACTTTTCTTCTTCCCAACTGTATCGTGACTAGTTGACGGGAGGTCATCAACATGTTTTTCAGAGGCCGACGACATTGACTAGAAAGGAGTTGTAGACCATGCTTATATAACCTTGGATAGACTAGGGAAATACTTAAGAATATGGCTACCCTTACAAAGCCTGCAAGGGTACTTCGGCTTACAGGTTGTTTGGGTGATCTTGGCACCATCAACACTCCCAACATGATTAACAGTAACTAGTTGCTTTCCAACAGGTCCGACAGTGGTTGGAATTTTGGATCCTTGCTTATTTTTCTTCTTCTTATTCTTCCTTTTCTTCTTCTTCTTATCTAGTGGGTTACTAGCTTCAGAGCTTTCACTCAGTGAAGAAGATGAAATGGAAAAAGACCTTGCAAGTGGAGAAGGTGAAGTAGATGTTACTGGTGAAGAAGGTGAAGAAGATGTTACTGGTGAAGAAGGTGAAGGATCAACATGAGGTTTATGTTCTTGGGGAGAAGTTCTTACAAGCGAAGCACTAGTTGCATTCGGAATTACCTGAGTGGAAAAAAACCATATCGGTAATCCAATTGTGAGACCAAGAAGGCTCAAAGTAGGGATGTGAGGAGGACCAATGTTTTTGTAAGAAGGTAAAAAAAAATGTTCCCCTGGAAAAGGGGTTCCCTCATTGGTCATTCCAGGAACTGATGCCATTAAATAAAGATCCAACCTAAAGTCTGCTAGGTAAAACAAACAACACATGCTAAAAATCTAGTAAGCAAATAAGAAAACAAAACCTTCTTACAATGAACACACTAGGTGGTGATGAAATCCAATGTCGTGAGAACAATGTAAGAAGGGGATGAGATAGAGCGGGTGGAAAAGTTATGTTGACAACCTGCTTAACGAACTTACACCCTGGTGCAAGCTCCCACACATAAACATGGGTATGCCCTCCAAGGAGCCTGAGTGAGTTTGGTCAATGTCGATTCCAAGTATCGTGAAGACTTTCCCCTCCATAGTCACCTCGTGTAAAGACCCTAAAGAGATAGGCCACTAAGATTACCAACTACAACAGTGATGCCTAGGGAAACAATTGACAGTTCAATCCACATAGAAAGGCATGGTATCTATCTCGAAATCAACCTGAAAGGATTCCACTCATCATTGTGGGTATACCTTCAAGTGACCCCCATAATACGCACAATCTCTACACCAAGACCAACAAAGAAGGGTGAGTAACTCTGCCAGTCCTAATGCGACCTCGTGATTGACCCTTGTTTTAGAAGGGATTCCCAGGAAAAAATGTTGCAAATAGATTTGAACTCTCCCTATCACAATATTCAATGTTTGTTTTCAACTTTGGAAAGTTATCTTCCACACCTATTCCAAATCCCTACAACTAATATAATGTAGGTTTTCTACCAGAAAATATAATATGTATAATCATTTTTTATAAGATTTTATTTTAAGGTTGTTGTTACTCAAGGGGAAAATGTCATGGACTAAGTGATGTTTTGACTGACTCTAAACAATGAAAAGAAATGAGAATGAAAATATTTCACTTAGATAAAAACTATATTACGAGAAGGAGAAAACATTTATCATTCCCATATGCACAATGTCCCAAAATTTTATTAAACTCATCAATATCAATATCTTCAAGAAATGAGAGAAAGAGACTATACACCAATACATGATTCTTGCCCCCCCGCCCTCCCCGACCATGAGGGGGAATATTTTTTTAGAATTCAAGACCAAAAAATGCCAAAAACCATGCAATTTCACTACTTCGAATGCAAGGATGCCCCCAATATAATATAAAGAAAGAAATCATTTTTTGTTTGTTTGTTTCAAAGATAGGTAAAAGAATAGTAAATTTCTATAAAACAAAGCAACCCAATTTTTTTTTCTCTTTTAACATGAACTATTCAATAAAAGAAAAATAAATTCTTTCACCAAACAATTGTAAAGAAAAAAAAACAATGCTTTGTAATTGAAAGACACTCAAAGAAA
>SNQJ01S0177199.1:19298-31099 GCA_010110895.2 Picea sitchensis | reverse complement strand
CATAATCAATGAACATAAGCACATAAACACAGCAATTGATAAAGGAGTTCACCCCTCTCTTGGGCTACATCTCTTGGTCCAGCTTCCAATGGATCATTATTATTAATTTCTCAAAGTGCTCAAAAATGTGCGTTGCAATGCTCAAACTGACCAATAGACTACTCCAATGGCTTCAAAGCATCCAAAAACCCCTAGCCGGGCTTTTTCGGCACCTCAATTCGGCCAAAAAATGAAGAAGTTAGGCCTCCTGGAAGTCCCCCCTTCAAGCTTGTTGTCTCTGCATATACAAAACGCACCCTTGTCTCATGAACCTGGCACACACGCAATTTAAAGCGTGAAAACCCAGCACCGGACGCAACCGCGCCAGTGGTGCGAACTGTAGGATGGTTATGGGCACGCCAGCCCCTAACTACCTAGCACCTGGGCATATGGGGTCATAATATGACCACGCGCATCAAGAAAAAGGATAACCATGCCAACCGTTCCAACTTCCCCACGCACTTGGTTGTGGTAATATGTAGTTAGGCATATAGCCACAGGCTTAACCATTTCAAACCATAATTAAAAACCCAGCGCACACACTATATATTATAACCGTAGTCATATGTTAAAATGGCGCGCGACCAAGGGCTGGGGCTAGGCCCCGGCCCGGTCGCGGCCCAAACCAACCCCACATTCAAACTTAAATATAAATTGAACCACATACATATTAAGCAATGCTTGGTGGCATGCTGGTTGGCAGCTCCTTGCCAAGTCGTTCCCCTACCCAGAGGTCGCAGGGTCGACTCCTGCTAATGACAACTTTTAACCCAAACAACGAGTGACACGTGGTGCCCACAGATTGGGAAATGTTTCAACATACCATTAGCCACCAAAAGACATGTGTCAAAATATCATATGTCAACTGTCTGCCAATCAAAATATGCCACATCAGTGTATGGTCGTACGACCCTACCATGTCAGCCTGTACGGATTGTACGAACTGTACAGTCAGCGTCCCTTTTTTTGCCTGTTTGACATTTCGAACAGATTGCAATATCTCTTGCTCCTGACATCCGTTTGAGACGACACAAGTTGCATTGGGTTCGCAATGACGAGGCCTACGCTCTCGTCCAGTTTGAAACAATTCCGAGCACTTTGAATTTTTGAGCAAAATTTGATCCCCTAATCACTTTAGATTTCAATTATCAAATGAGAAATGGATCTAGAACATACCTTTTAAATATTGAAGATACAACTTCGCCAATGCAATCCAAACTCCATCATGAGGCTTATGGAGAAATATCTGCAAAGAAACACAAGCCAGCGAAGACAAGAATAATAGTGTCTATTTGATATGAAACTATGTACGTGATCAAGGAATCATACAATATGGACAAATAACATTCATATAGGAAAGAAAAGTATATATGTATTAAATAATGTGGAAGAAATATACAACCAGATGCCTTGATGTTGCCAGGTTCCTTCCAATAGTTCCTTGCTTCCCACACACTTCTTCTCCATGGATTCTGAAACTATACATCTGAAAGTCACTCACAATCTATCTTGACAAATCAAAGCTCAAATCCAATCTTAACCAAGCTAACAATCTCAAGCCAAATTCCCAATCCAAAGCCAAGCTAACTTTCTCCATGAGAGCTCCTGTCCTTTTATAAGTTGAAGAGGATAAGGTGAGGAGGTTAGGATGATCCCACTAAATCATGAAAATGAGTAAGATCCAAACTGTTTGGAGGCCACCTCACCATAGAATCTTCTCCTTCTAGAAGCATCGAGAAGACGCTCATTTTTTCCACGTACAGGAATTTCCTCACCCTAGCTATAGTGCAGCCTGTGAAAACTCTATAGTCTAGCTTTAGAGAAAGATGCAGAAATTAGGCATCGCCGCACCCTAGCTATAGTGCAGCCTGCGGAAATCCTCCTTAATATGTTTTTTACAATGTAAAATACAACTTCTTCTCTTAGGCAAAGTTCTTCTCCCTTCTTTCTTCAGGAATTCAGACAAGTGATCCTTATAAAGACAAAGGATAGGTTTACATCATTAACGGTCATAAGGGATGACGAAAATAATGTGTAACACTTATGTAGAAACCATGAACCCACAAGACTCTAACAATTTTGTGTGATAATACCTTCAAAATCTTCAATGACCTGGAAATGGAATTCTTAACGCATTACCAATTGCCCATACAATACGAGATAAGGACGTAGATCTTGAATTCACTAAACCAATATAATGCCACTCACATTTCCTATCATATACATGAGTGGAGACAAAGACATAGGATGATTAGGATAAAAATCCTAGACAAACTCCTAATGGTGTGGTTCACAAAGTCCCTCATACCATCCATTTCCAAAGACATAGCTATGGTCTAAGAAAAAACCGAGGAGTGACCCATTCTGCATGCCCAACACTTAGTCTTTATTTACTTTCAATCGGGTACACTACATGACATCATTCCAAATGATCCTAGGCCATTGACATATTCAAGGAATCCAACACCAATATCCCATGTCGATGGTGTGCTTGGTTCTATATCACATGCCTATGTAAACTAGTTATTTGATCAAATGGGTCAGATGTATCTTCAATCAGTTTCTATTACTAGTGCTAAAAATGTTACGATCCTTAATAATACATCTAAGGTGAATTTGGTGTAGTCCGTATAATTGAAGAATCCTCAACAACCTAGAGGAAAGAAGAAAATGAAAAATAAAAAATAATTCCAACACTGAGAAAGGGACTTCTCCCACCCAGAACATCCAAGAGGGGGGCACTAAAAAGAATAAAAATAGTATATTTCCCTACATGACTTGTGGGGAGGACCACCCTACTCATCAATGTCCTTGGAAGGATGAGATTCATTGCTATTTATAACAACAAAATTCCCCCCAATAGCCTCATATATTAATTCATCCTTTCCCTCCTCAACCTCAACATATGATTGCAACAAATCCTACCCCTCATCATGAGGGGTCTTGAATTTTGTCATTTTTGTGAGTGACCAAACGATTAATTTGAATACTTGGGACAAAAATTATGACATTTATGAGCCTTCCCATGTTGTTCCAAAAGCAAGATATTATTCCCAGTATGGTGGCCATCTTCATATTGAGAAGCCATCTTTTGATGCACCACTTTGCCCCTTGAAGGGTATTCTTAGATGCATGATGCATAATCCCAACACACGGGCTTCCCATAACTATAGTATTATGGAATACTTGGCCTAGGAATCATGTTCCATGCCAATGCTTGAAGTCCTCCAAATCTTCCCAATGCAGTAGAAAGCCTTGTTTTTTTCTATAGGCGGGGTTGATCCCTTAGAGTCGAGTTTGATGATCTTCAATTCTTCTCAGGTTACTCACAAGATCTCCCATCAGGTTTCCTTACATATCATCATGCGATCAATGGGGAAAAATATCTATTGAATGGTGGTGGATGAAGGAGCCTCGAATTTCATAATGTTTGTTTCTTGTTGGAAGGCCCTTGAATCTCCTGAGCTTCAAATGTCTACAACGTTGCTGAAATAATTTGATGGACATGTGTTCTAGCCTCATGGAATCATCACCTCCTTAGCCATCAATTTAGGTGGTAAGACTGTCTCTATTGCCATGGAGGTCATGGATGCACCTTTTGAGTATAATTTTCTAATTGGGTGAACTTGGTTCTATGAGATGAATGCCTTTGTCTCGTTAGTCTTTAGGGTCTTATTATTCCCTCATCAAGGGAAAATAGTGACAATCCATCAACGTGCGTTAAGAACCCTAGAAATTGGATCTAATGTGTGTTCAAATGTACCATTTTTTGGTGATACTCAACAGTCTTATATGCATGTTGGTGTGGGTATGTTCAAATATCCTTCATTGATGAGAATTTTTTCCCTTCCCCAACCGTCTCCTACTGCAACCATTGATCCTATCAACATGATTTCCTCATTTACCAATGGATCCCTCCAGTATTTTGATCCTTGGGTGGTACCTCATCCCAAGGATGTTCATTCATATGGAGCATCCATGCCACTTACCATGGTTGATATTGTTAATCTAAAAATATGTTGGTTTTCTCTCTTTCTCTTCTTGGCATGACCTAGGTTTGGATCTCAATAGGTTTTGAGATTTCTTATGCCTTGGTGAGTTTCCTCTGGAGTCAGACTAGAAAGAAGAGTTGGTCTCAACTCTTTCATTGTTATGCTCATCTCTCCCTGGAGATGTCTCAAATCCTTGATCATGAGAAGTTGTGCTCTCAGCCTGCACTGAATCAATTTCATCTTCTTATGAACTGTTGACTTCTGGGGTCTTAGTGACTGTCATGGGGTCTTCTCCCTGAATGTTTTTTGTTCTTTCTCCAAAATCCTTTGGGACATAGCCTATCTCAGGATATCGAGGCCAAACCACTACCTCGATGGGATCCAAAATACCTTGGCCATTTGTTCCAAGGCCTCCCCCTTTGTATCCCATTTTTCTCATCAAATTTAAGCTGATGAGATAAGCATGTTGTTCAAGGATTTCAAAAGAATCATCAACATTGATCAAGAAAGGAACTACACATGGTTTATTTATTGAATGGTGGTGGATGAAGGAGCCTCGATTTGCATAATGTTTGTTTCTTGTTGGAAGGCCCTTGAATCTCCTAAGCTTGAAATGTCTACAACGTTGCTGAAATGATTTGATGGACATGTGTTCTAGCCTCATGGAATCATCACCACCTTACCCATCAATTTAGGTGGTAAGATTGTCTTTATTGCCATGGAGGTCATGGATGCACCTTTTGATTATAATTTTCTAATTGGGTGTACTTGGTTCTATGATATGAATGTAGTTATCTTGTCGGTCTTTAGGGTCTTATGCTTCCCTTGTCAAGGGAAAATAGTTACAATCAATTAGCATGCATTATGCACCCTAGAACTTGGATCTAATGCATGGTCAAATGTACCATTTTTTGGTGATACTCAACAGTCTTATATGCATGTTGGTCTGGGGAAGTTCAAATATCCTTCACTAATGAAAAATTTTCCCCTTCCCCAACTGCCTCCTACTACAACCATTGATCCTATCAATATGATTTCCTCATTTACCAGTGGATCCCTCGGGTATTTTGATCCTTCGGTGGTACCTTGTCCCAAGGATGTTGATTCATATGGAGCATCCATGCCACTAACATGGTTGATATTGTTAATATGAAAATCTATTGGTTTTATCTCTTTCTCTTCTTGGGTTGACCGAGGTTTGGATCTCAATAGGTTTCCAATAAAACCCTCAAAAACTTTCGGCCCTCCTGGTAAAAAATAAGGTAACGCTACACACAGGGTGCACAATGCAGTCTCACCCGAGATAGATTTTATGGGAGAATGCAATACTCAGGTGTTTACAGTCTAGGAAGGAGTGGGGATCTGTGGTTTTGTTCTTCCTTCTTTATGCATTAACCTTGTTAATTATCTAATTATTTACAGGATTTATTCATCTTTAGCCTTATACATGCATGTTGATACATCTATTTTAATCATTCATTCATAATCTAATGATCAACATAAAGTAAAAATTCATTAACAATTGCACATAACACACAAGTTTACCATGGTTCACCCCCTCCTAGGGCTACGTCCACAAAGATCTAGCTCTATGCTCTTTTATTTATTCTGCTGCAAAATATCACGTTGCGCACATTACATATTCAATATTACAATCAAGATGTAGGAAAGATCCCTCTGCGAGGAAGAATAGATCACACCAGGATCCTCAGACTGTGACCCAACCCTCAAATACTAGCTTATTCGACTCTTCTATGGGACTTATTACAATCAACAACATAAATCCTCCTTAATATCTCTCACTACAAATCAACACACACAACAACAACAACAAAAAACATTCTCTAGACCTCCTAGGATTTTATTTATACTACTATATGTCGTATAGTTGTTACAATATGACGCAGACCCTATCGGCCCCTCGAGACCGAGATCCACTCACAGGATCATTTTATATGCCCTTCGAGCCAGATCAACTCTTTTGGATTCTCTGCTGGAATCCCCCTTCAAATCGATCCACGGGTTCTTTGTCGCAGTTCATGATTTCGCGAGTTTGCGAGTTCAAACTGTAAGCCTTCCTCCTCCAATTCCGTGATACCCAAGACCGCGAAATGGTTATGGCTCCCACTTTGTTTGCACCCTCCTTGCATGACCACCGGCTAGGCTAAGCACTAGCGCCTTTCGCCTCTTGTGCCTTCACAAGTTCAAACGTCGAGCCTTGCCCCTTTTCTTTCCCAAACCCCCGAGAGGTGAGATTTGACTTTCCTCCTCTCGTTCTCGTTTCTCGCGACTTTGCGAGTCGAGGGCTCGAATATTCATTCCCTTTTCTCCGGAGTCCCCGAAACACGAGAGGTCAATGGGGTGTTGACTCCTCTGAATATCTGACGTGTGTCCACTGGTCCACTTCCCGGGCCCACTGTGTAGTTTTGCTACGTGTCTCTCAGGTTCAACCTCAGCACTTCGCGGCTTCGCTTCTTGCTGCTTCGAGCACCCAACTTTTGGGCTCTCACCCAGTGAACCTCTGAGTTCATGAGATCCACTGATCTCTAACACCTATCCTCCTCCGATGGATGGATTGGATTACTTCGCGACTTTGCCACTCACGAAGTTGAAAAACTTCTCCTATGGACCCTCAATATCCGAGTCCCCGATACGGGTGATCTCGCGACACGTGTCCTTATTCCACGAACTACTTTGATTCCTTTATTATCTCAGGATTTCGCCTTTCATGATTTCGTGAGTCTCTCTATAAAGGTTTCGACCCTTCACCTCCTGAAACCCCGATATGAGAAATATGTGGGTGATCTGACGGCCCTCGTTGATTCAGATCCTACGGTCTGATTCTCCCGAGATTTCACTCGACGAATGTTGCCATAAATCCCCTGCTCCTCTACGATATCTGACGACTTCCGGAACCTCGTGAATTCTCCACAGAGAATTCTAGCCGTTCAATTTCCTCCTTGGTGATCTCTGCGAAATGAACAAAATGACCTTTCACAAAACTTGTCCACCTGCGAAATGATATCGTTGCACCTCCTTTCAACATTTTAAGGCACAAATTCCTTTGAGTTTTTCTTCAACAACTGGAGTCTTCAAGATGACTCCTGCATGCACTCCTTGCAGCAATTCTTGAACACTTTCAAGTATTTGAAATTTCAGACTCCGCGCACTCACTTTGCAGTAGCAGTCCTTCACTTCTTCCCTCAGAATTCAAACTCCGATAATATTCTCGGCCTGCGCACACCTTGCATGGCTCCTGTGCTTGACTTGTACTTCTGCGAGAATGAGAACAGTGTTATCTCTCCTGAGCTTGCAGAGATGAACTCTGACTTCTGTCAACGCACACCTTGTGGACAATTTCATAGAACTCCTTGCAGGAAAACTCTTGCTCAGATAGAGAAACAATTGAAACTCATTCTCTGCTCTCCCTCTCTTCAGATTTTAGACATCAAATACAGAATCAAACATTAGCGAATCAGATTTTAGAGAATTCCGACCGTTCAATTTCCTCCTTGGTGATCTCTGCGAAATGAACAAAATGACCTTTCGCAAAACTTGTCCACCCATGAAACGATATCGCTGCACCTCCTATCAATGTTTTAAGGCACAAATTCCTTTGAGTTTTTCTTCAACAACTCGAGTCTTCAAGATGACTCATGCATGCACTCCTTGCAGAAATTCTTGAACACTTTCAAGTATTTGAAATTTTAGACTCTGCGCACTCACTTTGCAGCAGCAGTCCTTCACTCCTTCCCTCAGATTTCAAACTCTGAGAATCTTCTCGGCCCACGTACACCTTACATAGCTCCTGTTCTTGACTTGCACTTCTATGAGAATGAGAACAATGTTATCTCTCCTGAGCTTGCAGTGATGAACTCTGACTTCTATCAACGCACACCTTGCGGACAATTTCACTGCACTCCTTGCAAGAAAACTCTTGTTCAGACAGAGAAACAATTGAAACTCATTCTCTTCTCTCCCTCTCTTCAGATTTTAGACATCAAATATGGAATCAAACATTCGCGCATCAAAGAAAATGCGTAATAGAGAGTAAACAAGCATGAGCATGACACTCAATCATGCATACACAGAAAGTAGTTGAACAACGTGATTTTGAATCAAATTTCATATATTAATCTCAGAACTTCTGTACATGGGGTTTCACAAATATTTGCTTCTTCTTTCCTATGCTCTCTTCTCATAATGCTACTTATTGTTACAATAATACAAATGAGGGTGTCTATATCCATTTTCCCTCCAACTCCTAAAACTGTCTAATCTAGGAATTCAATCCTACCTACTTACATTAACTAACATAAATGCCTTCACCTAATACAGATGAGAGCAGGATGCTCAAGGTCTGTTTACAAATCAGGAAGTACACCTCTCCTTAACTATTACATTTAAGTTCGGCGCATCCAACTTCAAAAGATTTCAAACAATTTATCACATGCCAAAATGCGTTGGCGTTGCCCCATGCTCGCTTGACGTTGGTGATGCTTTTGCATCATACTCCCTCGCTTGAAAATTTTCATGGGATCCTATCCATGAGCTCTCACATGGTTTGTCCATGCTTATGGATCTCTGCTTCATTCTCCCAGCTGACATCTTCAACTGGGTGTCCCTTCCACTTGACCAAGTATTCAAAGTATTGTTTTCTTCTGGTCCTCTTGCTAACTCTTTTGTCCAGTATGCTTTCCATCTGTGGCTTCTCTACATCTGGCATCTGTTTCATCCACTAAACCTCTGGTTGTGCATTACCTGCTTCCTCATCTTTGTATGGGTACAAATCTGAGACATTGAATATCAAATAAATTCCGATCCCATCGGGTAATTCAATCTCATAAGAATTTGCCCCAAATTTCTTCAAGACCTAACATGGTCTAATTTTCTTCATCTTTAGTTTGTTATATGCCCCCTTCAGGAATATTTCCTTCCTTAGATGTGCTAGAATCAAATGACCAACATCAAATTGAAGTTGTCTCCTGTGTTGATCTTCTCTGTGTTTATACTCTTGGCTCGAGTTCTACAATCGCTCTTTCACCTGGATGTGAAGTTCCTTCATCACTTCTGCAAAATCCTCTGCACTAGCACTCCTAGTTGCATTCTGTTCTAAATCTCTCAATTCCGAAAATCCTCTTGGTTGCATCCCATAAAAAATTTGGAATGGACTCTGCCCTGTGCTTTTGTTGAGTGAATCATTATAAGCAAATTTTGCCTGTGGTAGAATATTGTCCCACTGACTGTGGTGTTCTGTCACCAAGCTCCTCAACAAGTCTCCAAAACTTTTGTTCACAACTTCTGTCTGTCCATCTGTCTGAGGATGATAAGTTGAACTGAATGAAAAGTTTGTTCCAATATTTTTCCATAAGGTCCTCCATAAGTGTCCCACGAACTTGGTGTCTTGATCTGAAACTATGCTCCTTGGTAAGCCGTGAAGTCGAATGACCTCTTTGAAAAACAAATTTGCAATGTGAGTTGCGTCACTGGTTTTCTGACATGGTATGAAATGTGACATATTATAAAATCTATCCACTACCACAAAGATTGATTCAAACCCTCTTTGTGTTCTTGGCAACCCCAATATGAAGTCCATGCTGACTGCATCCCCGACCTGTCAGGTATGGGTAATGGTTGATAAAAACCTCCATTCTGCCTCTTTCCTTTTGAATGCTGACAAATTCTACATCTGTCCACTAATATTTTGACGTCTTCTCTCATTCCTGGCCAAAAGTATGACTCATTCAACTTTGTGAACGTCTTGTCATGACCGAAATGTCCTGCCAATCCTCCACTATGTTTCTCCTTCAACATATTTTCCCTCATGGAGCATTTTGGAATACAAAGTTGATTACCCTTAAATAGTAACCCTTCCTAGATCATGTATTCTATCCATTGACTTCTGTCCCTAAGAATTGGATTCTCATCTGCTTCATACACCTCTTTAAAATCTAGATCATCTCTGTACATGTCCCTAAGATCATCAAAAACCAGTGTTTTGACTCTAAACTCCTGCAACAACAAATATTTCCTGCTCAAAGCATCTACAACTTTGTTAGTAGTTCCAGAAATATGCTTAATTACAAAAGTAAAGTTATGCATGTATTCAACCCATTTAACATGTCTTTGATTCAACTTCTCTTATTGAGTCACAAATTGCAAAGCATGATTGTCACTGTATAAAACAAACTCCTTCAGAATCAAATAGTGTCTCCATTTCTTCAATGCCTGGATAATAGCATAGAACTCCTTGTCATACATGGATTATTTCACTTTCACTTCATTCATATTCTCGTTGAAGTATGCTATCGGCTTGTCTTCTTGGCTCAAGACTGCCCCTATTGCAAATCCACTTGCATCACATTTCACTTGAAATGTCTTTTGGAAATCAGGCAACACCAAAATTGGTTGTTCCGTGATTTTCTTCTTCAACAAATTGAAGCTTTTCTCAGCCTCTTCTATCCAGTGAAAATACTTGTGTCTCTTCTTCACTATGTCCATCATCGGTGCACTAATTCCATTGAAATTCCTAATGAACTTCCGGTAGAAGCTAGCCAATCCATGAAAACTTCGAACTTCAAAGATATTCTTTAGTGTCGGCCAATTCTTAATTACCTCCACCTTATCTGGGTCCATCCTTAACTTATCTGCAAAAATAAAAAAACCCAAATAAATGAGCTCTGTCTTCATGAATGAGGATTTCTTCATGTTTATCAGCAACTTCTCTTGTTGTAGCCTCTGCATCACTGTAGCCAAATGTTTCAGATGCTCTACCTCTGTTTTACGTAAAATCAGTATGTCATCAAGATAAACAATGACAAATTTTTCGATGGACTCCTTTAGGACTTCATTCATCAACCTCATGAAAGTACTCGACGTGTTTGTTAAATCAAACAGCATAACAAGCCATTCATACAACCCTTCATTAGTCTTGAAGGCTATTTTCCATTCATCACCTTCTCTCATACGAATTTGATGATATCCACTTTTCAAATCAATCTTTGAAAGAAATTTGGCCCCACTTAAGAAATCCATCAAATCATCCATCCTTGGCAATGGAAATCTGTACCTGATGGTTATCTTGTTGATTGCCCTCGAGTCAGTACACATCCTCCAGCCTCTATCTTTCTTCGGACTGAGAACTGTCAAAACAACACATGGACTCAAGATTTCTCTAACCAATCCCTTGTCCATTAAATCCTGGACCTGTCTTTTGACCTCTTCGTTCTCCTACAGCATCAATCTGTACACTACTTTGTTTGGTAAACTAGCTCTAGGTATGAGATCAATATGATGACTCACACTTCTGATCGGTGGCAATGAATGAGGTAGTTCGTCCACTACTATGTTAGCAAACTCTTCTAACAACTTATGAACCTCTTCTAGTAAATCATCTACCCTTGTACTAATTAAAACAATTTTTGGCTTTCTGACCACAATGAATTGCAGTTCCTCCTTCTTCTTAACCTCTGTAAGAAGTTCCTTCCCACTCATGAGAAGTACAGTGTTTCTTACTTTAGGTTTCACCTCTTTATCTTTGATTGGAAGCAACATGTGAGTTCTCCCATTCTTCTCTAGGGTGTATGTGTTCTTTCTCCCATCATGAACCACATTTCTGTCATATTGCCACGGTCTACCCAGCAATAGATGACAAACATCCATGGGAATAACATCACAGAGTATTTCATCCTTATACCCTCCTATTTTAAACTCAACTAAACATTGTTTAGTGACATTTACCTAATGTCCTTTTTGTAGCCACAAAACTCT
>SNQJ01S0177198.1:4066-23914 GCA_010110895.2 Picea sitchensis | reverse complement strand
AAGACCAATGGAAATTGTGCACACTGATCTAGTTGGACCAACTACAAAAAAGGGCTTAAAAGGTGAAAAATACTTTATGTTATTAGTTGATGATTATACAAGAATGAATGCAGTTTGCTTTCTCAAGAACAAGTCAAAAGCTTTTGAAAACTTCAAGATCTACAAGGAAATTGTTGAAAATGAGATGGATTCAAGAGTCAAATGTTTGAGATCTGATAATGGAGGAGAGTTCACTTCAAAGGAATTTATGGACTACTGTAGTAGTCATGGAATAAAAAGACAATTCTCCATTGCTAGGACACCTCAACAGAATGGAGTTGTTGAAAGAAAGAACAGGACAATATAAGAAATGGCTCGAAAAATGCTAATGGATTCCAAATTGATAGATATATTTTGGACACAGGTAGTGCATACAACTGTTCACATTCAAAACAGATTAATGCTCAGAAACAACATTAATAAAACTCTCTATGAGCTATGGAAAGGAATACCAACAAATGTGAATCACTTCAGAGATTTTAGAAGCAAATGCTACATCAAAAGAGAAGATGGTAGAATGAGAAAGTTTGACTCTCGTGTGGACAAAGGAATACTTTTTGGTTACTCAAGTAGAAGGAAAGCATACAAGTGTTACAATCTAAGATTGAACAAAGTTGTGGAAAGCATCAACGTAACAATTGATGAAACAAGCAGACCAGGATCAAAGGAAGAAGAAAACAAATCAATGGAACAAATTTTCAAAGAAGAAGATGAAAAACAAGTAGAAGAGGAAGATGAAGATGAAGATAATCCGACGGAAGTAGAAGAGCAAGTTCAGAAAGTATCTCCAAAGACACCTAGCAAACGAGTACAAAAGAATCATCCTGTAGATCAAATTGTTGGAAACAAATATGCAAGAGTTGAGATTAGAAGAAAAATCCATTCACCAGAACAAACACACATAGCACTCTTATCTACAATTGAACCAAACTGTTTTGAAGAAGCCAACAAGGATGAATTTTGGAATATGGCCATGGATGAAGAATTGGATCAAATTGTTAAAAATGACACTTTGGAATTGGTTCCAAGAAAAAAGAATAAGAATGTGATCGACACAAAATGGGATTTCAGGAATAAATTGAATGAAGATGAACAGGTTACAAGGAACAAAGCTAGATTTGTATGTAAATGATATGCACAGATTGAAGGAATCGACTTTGAAGAGACATTTTCCCCAGTTGCTAGAATGGAAGCAATCTGTTTACTTTTAGCTTATGCATGCTCCAAAAATGTTAAAGTATTACAAATGGATGTAAAATCAACTTTTCTAAATGGGGAACTTGAAGAAGAAATCTACATTGAACAACCAGAAGGATTTCAGTTGTCAGAGAACACAGACTATGTATGTAAATTAAAGAAGGCCTTGTATGGTCTAAAATAGGCTCCTAGAGCTTGGTATTCCAGACGGGATAAGTATCTGCAACAGGCAGGGTTCAGAAAAGGAAGTGCTAACAACAACATCTACATCAAGGTAAGCCAAGGTAATATTTTATTAATTGAATTTTATGTTGATGATATTATTTTTGGTAGTGATGATGATAGGTTAAGCCATAAATTTACAAAAGACATGCAAAATGAATTTGAAATGTCATTACTTGGAGAAATATCCTTCTTTCTGGGACTTCAGATGCATCAAAGCAACGAAGGAATTTTTATTTCTCAAACCAAGTATATAAGAGAAATACTAAAGTGGTTCGGAATGGAAGATTTCAAACCAGTTATCACTCCCATGAAAACCAGTTGTAAGTTGAGAAAAGATGATGATTCGAAGTCTACAGATCAGAGGCAATACATGTCAATGATTGGCAGCCTACTATATGGGACAACATCCAGACCAGATGTAATGCAAGAGTTGGACAGGTGGCACGATTTCAAGCAGCACCAAAGGAATCACATGTATTAGCAGTAAAGAGGATTTTCTGATATCTCAAAGGAACATAAGAGTTTGGATTATGGTATCCAAAAGGAAAATATCTATTACTTATTGCCTACACAGATGCAGATTGGGAAGGTTGTATTGATGATCGACGAAGCACTAGTGGAACAACGTTCTACTTAGGTGAGTGTTTGGCATCATGGCTAAGCAAGAAACAATCATCAGTATCTCTATCTATAGCCGAGGCAAAGTATATTGCAGAAACACCATGTTGTACACAGGTTATTTGGATGAAAAAAACTTTGACAGATATACAGGTTGAGTATGATGAGCCCATTCCAATATATTGTGATAATACAAGTGCCATCAATATCTCAAAAAACTCGGTGATGCACTCCAAGATGAAGCACATTCCAATCAAGTATCACTTTCTATGGGAACAAGTTCTGAGAAAAGAACATCGAGTTGAGTATGTGGGCACAAGAATAAGTGGCAGACATATTTACAAAACCACTTTCACATGAAGCCTTTGAATATCTTGAAAGACTTGGAGTTATTTCTACTCAAAATAGATGCTTATCTTATATGTCTTAGATGTACACAAGGAAGCACCATAGGAGGATAGTTCATTTAGGGGGAGCATCCTCGGATTGAAAGATACCTTTTTCATTGATTACAAAGGGGGGGGAGATTTATCGGATGCAAAGATAGAGGCATGGTTCCGGGGGATGGTTGTCCGGTCACCGGAGGACAAGGAAAATTGCTCGGATATAGAGGGACAAGGCATGTAGTTACAGAAATGAGGAGCATTAGTGTTATGATTTTAGTATTGCATCAAGTGTTACATCAATGCCAAAGGGGGATATTGTTGATTAAAGTTTGGTTGTCATTGATGTCAACTGTAGAAGAAACAATGCAGTAAAAGATTTGGGTAATGGACCCAAGATTGTTTGATGTAAATGTAACTCATCAGTGTCTTGTCATGGTTGATAAGAGTAAATATGGATGAACTCAAAGTGGATTACATAGTGAAAACCCTCACGGGGAAGGCGCTGCGAGTAAGAGAACCCATGCTTAATTATGGAATAGTAAGATGAAAGGACAATGAATTTTTTAGGGTAAACTATCTCGATGGATAGTGCTTGGCCATTCCATTTTGGTGGTATGGCGATCACATAACTCTTCATGGTTAGAGAGAGTTATGGCCATGAGAAGTTGGAGACCCAGGGTTTTGGGTAATGTAGCCAAGTTTGTTTTGATGGATAATGGTATGAGTTATGATACTTATTTTTCAGATAATACTATTCTATATGGATGGTACATGTCATTCCATTTTGGTGGTATGTGGGAGCGTCACATAACTCTAATGGTTTGAGAGTTATGGCCTTACGAGAGTTGGAGGACCCTCATATGCCCTCTAGAAACTAAAAAGGTCAAAGTAGTCAAAAGAAAGTGGTTTAAAAGAGATTTTTTAAAAGGTAAATAATAAAGTGAAGTAATAGGTGTATTATAATTCAAAGTGAATACAAAATAAATTATTTCAATAATACCATAAATTTAATGGAGAAATTAGAAGTGGGTTAGCTCTAGAAAATAAAGAAAGTGGGGCAAAGTGACCTAGAAGATGTTTTTAAGGAAGCTACTTGGAGGTATAAATAAGAGGCGAGCTCTCTCATTTTAATCACACTTGAGCATATTGAATATCTATGGGTTTTTTAGGTAATCAAAGGATAGCTAAGCCGAAATTATGAGGGAGGTAGAGAAAATAAGGCTGAGAATACAGAGGATAAATTCTTTTGATGGTGCTTTCTAAGGTATGTTATTCTGAGACCCATCTCACCATTTTAAGCTATATAAATTGTTTTTTATAATGAATTGAGACCATGAGAATTTCTATACCATTGAGAAAACATATCAAGTATCTGTGGTAAAAATTTCATTTTTTGGGTCGTTTTATTTTGGGAGTTGTGCTCCATGGAAAATAGGGTTTGAAATAGGGTTTGTGGCTAGTCACGAAACTAGTCAAAACAAGTGTTTAGGGTAAAACAGGTGGGAAACCACATGTGTTAGTTAGGGTATAGTCTGTAATTATTATTTGTAATAGTTTCAAAATCAATTCAACAAATACCCATTGAGACCCACGCGCTCTACATGGTCGCCCTCTAGAATAAGACACAATTCAACAAGGTAATACCATTTTTTTCTATAACTCCTTTTCACGAGAGGTTCAAGTAGTGAAACACAGGTAATTACATAAAACCTGTGAAGAACATTATGTATGGAGTTTCATATATTTATACATTCTACAATTTACAAAGTTATGATTACTTCAATTTAGGGTTGTTGACTAATCAAAACTAGGCATGTGAGACTAAAGAAAATTGCGGTGAAAATGCATTAGTCTCTTGTTATTGAAGTTAGGAAGGTTTAGAATGTGATCATATACACTAAGGTCTATTACATAGCTAAAATCAGATTTGGATGATGATAAAATTGATAAGGGTCTTTTTGGTTGAGGTACATGTTGAGTACATGGTTGAGACAAGTAGTTGATGAGTTGCTTTGCTTGAGGTGTATAGTTGATGATGTTGGTACATATTGATGGGGTGTAGTTTATAGAGTAGTTGTTACATAGTTGGTACAGCCACCCAATTTTTATAGTTGGATACACTTGTTTATGGTACAAGTTGATTACGGATTTATTTGAATTACGGTTGGTGCATGGTTGATGCACTTGTTGTTTATGGATTGAGGTTGATTACGAGTTGAGGTACATGTTGATGCATGGTTAAGATTTATTATTGAGTCTGAGGTTTATAGAGGGTATATCTCCACGGTGATGGAGTTGTGATGGTTCCATGTTCTATACACTTAGGGTGGCGGGATGGGGCGGAATGGAATGGTTATAACCACCTTCTTCGGTTGTAGTTGAAGAACATAGGGTTGCCTTGTACTCCTTGGTTGTAACTTGAGGAGTGGGAGTTGGAGCTTCCCTACGAGGTTGTAACCCTAAGAGCTAGGGGTTGGAGCCTCCTTCCGGTTGGAGTTGGAAAACAAAGGAAGTTGGTTCTTCCAATGAATGTAATTCTTCAAAATATAAGAAAAAGCATTATGTGGTTTTTCTCTGGATTTGAGTTTCCACATAAAACAATTATCTTGTGTATGTGTATGTTTGTTCATTTGTTCATTGCTTATTTTCTCACAGGAGTTATTGGATGATAATGCTTCATTGATATAACACTTGGATTATATGGTTAAAAATGATTAAATTTCTCTATTCTTGACTCACCCCCTCATAGTAATCCAACGCTTACATGCATAGGCTAAAACAAGTACAGTTGCTTCCATTAAACTTGTTGGGAAAATGTCTCTTCAAAGTTGATTCCTTCCAATACATTGCTATCAACACACATACCAATCTAGCTTTTATTCCTTGTAACTTGTCCATCTTCATTTAATTTATTCCACGAGAAAACCATTTTGTGCGATCCGCATTCTTATTCTTTGGTCTTGGAGACTGGTTCCCAAGTGTCATTTTTTTCTTTATTTGATCAATTCTTCATTCATGGCCTTATTCCAAAATTCATCCTTGTTGGATTCTTTAAAACAATTTTGGACGGTAGATAAGGAAGTTCCTAGGTGTGTTCGATTACAATGAAGCAATTTTCTTCTGGTCTCAACTCACCTCTTGTTTCAATAATCTGATCTGAAGGATAATTCTTGTACTGTTTTCTAGATGTCTTTGGAGATACTTATTGAACTGCTCTTCTGTTTTTGTCGATTCTCTTCATCTTCTTCTTCTACTTCATCTTTGCTTCTTCTTCTTTGAAAAGTTTTCCATTGATTTATTTTCTTCTTTCATTGATCTAATCTACCTGTTCATCAATTGTTACGTTAATGCTTTCCAAAATTTGTTCAATCTTAGTGTAATACTATGAAGTTCCTTATTAGCGAGTAACCAACTCATTACTCCTTCCAATCACCTGAAGAGATACAAACTCAAACCCTCCATCTTCTTTTCGTCTCTTCAAACTCTCTGAGGTGCTTCTGTTGATCTTCTCACCAGCTTCATCAGAAGTTTATCGATCGATATTCGAGCATTCCCATTTTGAATGTGAAATGTTTGTACCTTTGGCTGGTCTAGAAATATCCGTCGATTTGGAATCCATTAGCATTTTTGAGCCATTTCTGTGTGTCCTGTTCTTTCTTTCAACAACTCCATTTTGTTGGGGTGTCCTAGTATTGGAGAATTTGCCTTTTTTATTCATGACTACTACGGTGGTCCACAAATTCCTTTGAAGTGGACTCTCATCCATTATCAGGATCTCAAACTTGTTTTGATTCTTGACTCCATCTCATTTTAACCATTTCCTTGTAGATCTTGAGATTTTTAAAAGCTTGACTTTGTTCTTGAGAAAGCAATTTGTAGTCATTCTTGTATAATCATCAACTAATAACATGAAATATCTCTCTACTTTTAGCCATTTGTTGTAGTTGGTGCAATTAGATCAATATGAAAAATTTCCAGTCTTGTTGGTTGAATATTCCTTTGATTTGAACTTGGTCTTTGTTTCTTTCCTTGTTGACAATGCTTGCATAAAGTGTTGGTTGGTTTTCATGATCTAGGGCATTTATCTAGTACTTCTCTTTTCTTGACTTTGACAAGGTTATCAAAATGCACGTGACCATTCTTTTGTGCCATATCAACTTTCATCTTCTTTCCTGAACCAGCACTTTTTCATTTCCAATTTCCTTAACACATATATGTTGTTTGAAGTTCTTACTGTTGTCTGCAGGCCACTTTGTGAATTAAGAAATAACTTTATGATATGGTCACACATTTGACTCACTTAGAGATTATGTTTCATATCTTCTGATAGGGGCTATTTTGTGCCTTTTTGTTCTTATTCCCAATTTAGGTATTGCCTTCTCCAATGATTTGGCTGAATTATCATTTCCCAAGGAGGCCCAGTCCATTCTTTCCTTTCACAATGTAGAAATTTGTCTCTATCTTTGTCATGTGTTTGAGCACCCACTTTCAACAGCCTGTAGGTGTTTCTTACGCTTAGCTTGTAGAGAGACTATGCATTCCTCATTGCTATACCAATCTTTCTTTCTTATCCATATCATTTTAAGGTTCTTGTTTGGTGTTATTTTGTTGAGGTTCTTTAGGAGAGGGACTATCATTTTGCAATTTTTGGTCATGTGTCCAAAATTGTGACATTTGGCTGTCCACTTCAATGCTCAAAGGTTTCGACACATTTGTAACTTCTTCTTTGTGTTCACTAGGTCTTCTTGAGTATCCCTTTGTGTATGACTCTCAAAGTTGTTATTGTTCCTATTGTTAGCTTTGCAATTCATGGGAGTTTATATTGAGTATTGCACGCATAACATAAACCAAAATATAGTTTGATACACGGGAGTTGAAGAGATACTCTACGAGAAAGGATTGCTCTTATGAATCCTTCTTCTTCTTGAGGCCCTATAAATACGTTGTTGATTCTAAATCTGAATCTTTTGATTGGAGGAGTGTCCATATAATCTTCCTTGTACATATTCCTATCCTTTTTTATTGTTTCTCTGAGGAGATTTTTGTTTCTTTCTCTGTTGTTTGGATCTTGATCCCTTTTTTTTTTTTTTTTTTTTTTTTTTTTTTTTTTTTTTTTTTTTTTTTTTTTTACTGTTGATAATTTCATCTAGAAATTTTGATCTATTCGCATTTTTTCTTTTTGAATATCCTTTCTTAGTGTGACAAACTCGCTTCAAGTTTCCAATGATCTTGTCCTTTTCTTCTAGTTGTTCTTTTGTGTTGATATTATGGTAGGTGTGGGAGGTATTTAACTCCATGATGTAAACCTGACAATGATAGAATACTCTAGGAAGCAAAAAGAAACCTAATAGGTTAGCTAATAACCCTAGAAGACTTACGTCTCAAGAAGATAATTTATATTGGGTTATTAGCCTCCAAAGAGAAGAAATTCGACCAAAATAATAATATATATTGAGCAGACAAATACCCAGAATGAGAAGTTGGCCAGGCAGTTATACATAATTAGTATAAATACATGAGGCAGTTCTCATTCTAGCAGGCAGACTAAGAATTGCAGTGCCCAGTCTTATTATTACCTTCGAGTGCTGGAATCTTATTAATGGGGTTTGAGGAGAGTTGCCATTGCAGGCCCAGCCTTCAACATATCCACGTTTAGCTTAGAATATCTCTTGGCTAGAGGTTTGGACTATCCCGATTAGCTCTTACTTGTTGTCACGTTATCCTTGGAAATAATGCTACCCTTTAATTAGCTATCTAGCCTAGGGTTTGCTTACGAAATAATTATCTGTCAAGGTTAAGGGTGCTAAGAGGGTGGCTTGACCTGGTTGGGTGACAAGGATATTGTCAATGAGCCAAAATGAGAGCACACATATTTCATATTCCTAGCAGGGTTATGGGCCCCACACCTCCTTCATTAGGTCCCCTAAATGTTGGAAGGAAACATAGCAGCTAGGATATTGAGCTTCGTTGAGGAACTATCGCTAGGTTACTAGTAGAAGTAGCTTCCAAGACACTCTGGATTAGGGTTACTAGCGAGGGCAGTTGTAGAAAACCTAATCCCTCTTGTTGAGGGCACCTTAAGAGTAGATGAGTTGACCCTAATCTCTAGAAGATCGATTGCACTCTAACCTAGTGTCTCGATACTCTCGGCAAACCAAGGCGTGAAGTTTTGAGGTTTGTCGTCAAATCTAGGAGTTTGACCAAGTCAAAGCAATATGACTTACTCTATGAAGTGGAAATTAGAGTTAGATGGAGCCTCTAACTTGGAGTGTAAGAAGACAAGGATTGACCTCATCCTTGCCAAGAATAAGTGTTGAATATTGTGAAAGGAAGAGATCATGAAACCGGAGTTTGAAGAAGGGAAGAGAAGGAGCAGCATAATGTTCTGACTATGGAGAAGTTGAAGATGATGACATTTAATGCTATGAGTGTCATAGATGGAATCCCTTAAAAGATCACTTGATACCCCTACATCTCCCATGTTGACTCATCGAAGAGATGTACAATGCCCTAACTGACCTCTTCTTAGTCGGAAACATTGGACAAGTAATGAGTTTGAAGAATGAGCTCAGAGTGACATGAAGATGAATGATGATGACATCCTTAACATCATACTGTGAGAATTGTGGATTAAGAGATCAACTAGAATATATTGAAGAGATCATCTTAGAAGGAGTTAGTAGTATAGTACTCAATAGGTATTCCCAAGACTTGGGATACATTTGCCACAAGCATGAACACAAGGAAGGAGTGCTCGACATTTGAAGAACTTTGGACTTGTTGTGCTCAAGAAGAATCAAGGATCGATTACAAGAAAGTCCCCAAAGAAGCATGATGATGAAGCCTTCACAACAAGATTCAAGAACTTAGGAACAAAGGAAGTTTGGTTCAAGGAGGAAGCCAAATCAGAGAAAGAAATTTGATTACAAAATGCTTCCAAGCTGTCAAAGAGTATGTCCACTACAAGAATCATTTTCCCGAACTAAAGAAATATGAAGGCTCTGAAGCATCAATTAAAGAAAAGGAACCTACAAAGATACTAAGTGGGATGGAGATACTTCTTCTTCTAAAGGTAACAAAACTCTTCTTATTTCTTGTACATATCTTGTTTGCATGGTCATATACGCTACCTTATCTTGTATATCTATCTCTTGGAAGATAATGTGTTCCAAGAAGAACTATACCCTATGGAAGAACAATAAGATAAAGAATGAATATCCTCATTAGATAGCCACATGAAAGGATGAAATACAAATCCATGTGGAAGCTATTGCAAAATAAGACGAATCAATCATGAAGAGACTTAGAAGAAAAGCCAGAAGAAGTCGACAATCAGAGAGGAAATTGGAAAAAGACTTATGATGTTTTGTAGAACAACAATATGGAAGCATGGACTCTGATTGAGCAAGAGATCCAATTATATATTGAAGACAATAAGGATGTATATGGAAAGCGTGGACTCTGTTAGGCGAGGAAGGAGCTGATTATATGCACTCATACATGAATCAGGGATTAGGAGAGCTAATCCTATGATCCCGTGAAGATGATGAAGTATATATCCATGATAACAACCATAAAATGTCACAGTATTTTCAAAGAAGCCTTGAGTATCCTTGGTTTTCCATCCACATCCATGATCCTATAATGGAATCTTTTGGGGCATGGAATCTATATGAAACTCCATGGACGAGAACTAAAAGAAAGAACATTCAGATTCCAAGAAGAAGAAGCGAACAACCGGTCATTATCAAAGAATCACAAGATTGTGACTGATATAAACTCAATAAAACAAATCAAGAAGAGGCCCGGAAGTCATTGATGAAGAGCGTGTATGGAAAGTGCTCAGGCAGAAAGCATTGAGAGATCCAAAACTAGGGGTTCTCCCAGATTAAGGGAGAATAATTTGATGATTACTTGTTCCAGTAAAGCCGAATTATCTCTACATGAGTCATTTATCATCATGTCTGCAACATCCATGAGTTGTATTTCTACATCAGATGAATGCAAGAATGTTCTCGAGGAGAAATTAAATAAAAGAAGAACATATGAAGAACAATCTCAAGACTTTGAGGCATGTACAGAGAAAGAAACCCTTGTATGCAAATAGAAGATAACTTGGTGGAGGAACCTCCCACGTTAATACAACCAGTATGGTGAGATTTCCTATAACATCAATATGTCTACTCAATGGTCGGATCTCATGATGATAGAGAAGAAGTGTCACATGGATGTAATTTCAGTTTTCCAACAATGATATACTCTATTGTACTTGAAGCCTTCACAGAAAATCAATGTTCAAGACTAAACTAAGTTTTGAAATCAAAGCATTACATTATCTTTGATGAAGTCGGAAAGGAGAAAGTGGTTCTCAATACATATCTCCACGGATGAGAAGATAAGCAAACATTTTGGTGAAACCTCTGTCCAAGATGAAAAGAGTTTGCTTACTCAAGGTGGAGCTCATGGAGATGACTTCCATATTGAAAAGGAAGAAATGACTCCCAGGGTGGGAGGGAACTAGCGAAAATATTATTGAGGACATTCATTTCCAAGATTGAAAAATAGTCCATCCTAGACCCGGATGCTCCTATTCCGGAAGAAGTGGATTGAAAATTCTGACGGACAACGATTTCCCATTGTGGTTAACATGGGAAATGGTCAGATTGCTGATGTATCATAGAACCTTGACTTTGTTGGTGGTGCTAGAGTGCTCTAGGAAGTCTCTCTTATTAGGGGTTACTCAAGAAGATTGGCACCTCACTTGGACAATGATTTCTCATTGTAGTTAACATGAGGAATGGTCCATTTTGGAGGTTGATACAGGGACATTCTTTTCTCTTGTGGGTAATGAAATGGTACAGACAATCATTCCTTAGGGTTTATACATTCTCTCTAGGGTGCACTTTGATTAGTGTGGGAGGAATGGCCCAGGTGGAGTAATGGTCGAGGCTCAACAATTAGGGATAGTCATTCCATAGGGTATACTCTTTCTCTCCAAGTTGCACTTTGATTAGTGGAGGAAAAATGGCCCAGGGTGGGAAGCAATTTGAGAGCTCAACCCAATCAAGGATAGGCATTCCTTAGGACATATTCATTCTATTGGGGTGCACTTTGATTGGTGTGGGAGGAGCGACCAGGTGGGGAATGTGGTCTAGAGCTGGAAGTAATGGGGACAAGCATTCCTTGGGGTGTATACATTCTCTCAGTTACACTTTGATTAGTGTAGGAAGAAGAATGGCCAGGGGTGGGAATGGTCAGGAGTTGAAGATGGGACATTGTTCTTCCTTGTTTGAGAGAATAGTCTAGATATCTCATTGTTCTACTTTGAGGAAAATATTCTTCCAGGACCTCACATATGTGAGTGAAATATTAGCCTAGATGATTAGGTTTATGTCATAACATTGTTTAAATGCGGGGTTGATATGAAATGATTGTTATGAAGACTGCATGACAATAGATATACTATTGTGGTGGATGTGTTCAACTATTTGTGACTATACGTTACTTGATCAAGTACTTGTGTGATACTTGGTGTGAAGAATTATTCCCTTACTATATTGTAGTTATAATACTACTATGGATGAACAGTTGCGTTCTATTTTCATTACGATTTCCTTGAGAGACTATCAAGTTTGTGGAAATAATTATTAGCAGGATGATGAATAGAGATTTTTCAGACAGAGGAAAATGGTTTTGAACATTTACTCTTCTAGATTAAAGAATGGCTCTTGTATCACTACGTGGAGTGAGCATCATGTTACTCGAGGATAGAGTATGGTTTAGAGATGATACAGTGACTGATGAAAATGATGATGATGCTCATGATATAGTCATGATCTAGTATATACAACTATGTTGATGCCTAAGATTGAATGGTATGTTTTTGTGCTCCAAGACCATTACACAGCGTATTACCTCCCTAACTAGGAGGGTGTTGATATTATGAAGAGCTGCAGGAGGTATTTACCTCACATGTGTAAAACATCTGGGGATAGAATACTATGGGAAGCAAGAAGAAACCCTAATAGGTTGGATAATAACCCTATAGAACTTGTCGACTCAAGAATGGTATATTAGGTTATTAGCCTCCAAAGTTGGCCATAAATAATAATATATCTTGTGAAACAGATAGATACCTAGAATGAGAAGTCGACCAGTGGTGCTTGAGTGGGCATAAGTACAAGAGGCCAGTTCTCATTATGGAAGACAGTCTCAGAATTGCAAAGAAAAAACTTGTGCGCATTGTAGTGCCCAGTCTTGTGCACATGTTTGAGGAGAGCTACCATTCGCAGTTGTTGTAGCTAGAAGATCATGTTTTGCTTGGACTATCTCTTGTCTAGGGTTTTGGAATATCTGATCAGCCTTTTGTGATGCACTATCCTTAGGGAAAGATTACACTACCCTTTGTTTGGCTATCAGCCTAGGGTTTTCTTCCATTAATGATTCTCATCCAGAGTTTAAAGATTGGTGGAGAATTGGCTTAGGCCCTATGGTTGGAAGTGACAAGTGATATTGTTTGTGGTGAAATGAGCACACATATTTCATGTCTAACACTTTGAGTGCTTCTTCAATTCTTTATCTTCTTCTATTTGAACCTTCAATCTTGTGATCATTTGTTCTAGTTCTCAGTGTCCTTTTCTTTTTCTAGTTATGCTTGTAGTTTTCTTATTTTTCTACTTTTCTCTTATGATAAATTCTATGGCGCACATTAATTATTCTCGATAGTCAACCGCCTCTTCAATTTCATCTTCGACTTATTCATATCCTTCTTAGGCTTCTTCATATTCTTCTTTGTGGGGAATCTTTTGCGCCATGAATATAGCTCTTCACGTCTCACTATCCTCATTTCATCTTCATCGATGATGAGATGTCTTCACTGATGCATAATATTTTTCTTGAAATCTTTCTTTGCGTATTTTATATTTTCTTGAAATCTTTCTTTGTAGTTATTTTTCCTTTATATGTGTGTTTGCCTTTTGAGTAACCTTCATCATTTCTCTTTTTCTTATGAGGAAATTTGTTAGCAAAATGACCAATACCATCACAATTAAAACAAATTAAAGGAATATTACCTCTATACCTACCATCAGTTCCCTTGTTCAGTCTTTTGACGAAGTTGGCCACTTCTTCATCATCTTCCGAGACGTCGCTATTGCTGCTATATTCTTCTTGTTCCTTTTTAATTTTCTTTGATCTTTTGGATGCTTTGAAGGTTGCTTCTTTTACATATGGATTTTCCTGTTCAGTTCTCATTTCATATGCTGTGAAGATTCCATGCAGTTCGTCCATGCTTATTGAGTTCATATCCGATCTTTCTTCTAGTGCTGATATCTTAGTGTTGAATCTCATAGGAAGAGATCTTAGTACCTTTCGAACAATCATAGATTCTTCGATTTCTTCTCCCAATCCTATGATTGCATTCACTATTTCATCAACTCTTAAGAAGTAGGCTGCAATATTCCAATCTTCCTTCATTTTTAGTTGTTCGAACTGACCTCTGTAAGTTTCAAGTTTTGCTGCTTTGACTTTTGTATCTCCTTCATAAATATTTCGAAGCTTGTCCCAAATATCTTTGGCAGATTTACAATGTGAAAATTTTGTGAATATTGTTTCACTGAGACCATTCAAAAGTGAATTTGTAGCTTTGGAATTATTCTGACCAAGTTTCACTGCTTTGTCATTTGTTGGTGGAACTGTTGGTACTGTGTATCCATCCACAATTGATTGTCAAATTTCAAACCCTTGTGCTTGTATATATGTCTTCATCCTTATTCTCCAAAAAACATACTTCTGTGCATCAAAGTGTGGTATTCCATTTTTATATGAGTTGGTACTCTCCATGATCTACCTTTTAGTGGTTAAACTGATTTCTGAAGGAACCTTCTCTGATACCAATTGTTGGATTACTGAGAGGGGGGGTGAATCAGTAATAGCATAATTATAATCCTTTTTCTCCAAATAATCCAAGTGCTATATGAATGTAGAATTAGTATCCAATAATGAGCAATAATAAATGAAAAATCACACACATACACAGTACACCAGTGTTTTACGTGGAAACCTAAATCGGGTGAAAACCACATAATGCTTTATCTTATATGTCTTGAAGAATTATATTCATTGGAGACACCAAATTCCTTTATTTTCCAGCTGCAACTGGAAGGAGGCTCCAACCCCCTAGTTTCTCAGGCTACAACCTGAGGGAAGCTCCAAATCCCCAATTCCCTGGCTACAACCAAAAGGAGGCTACAACCCCCTATGTTCTCTGGATACAACCAGAAGGTGGCTACAACCACCTGTCCTTGCCCCGTCCAACCACCCTGAAGTAGAAGTAGAATGATGGAACCACTGTCACACTATCACTATGAGATATACCACTGTAAACATGTCCAAATAAATCTGAACCATGCATGAACCATGCATCAAACTGTAATCAACCTGTACCATAAACAAGTGCATCAACCATGCACCAACCTGTACCAAACAATCTGTAATCAACATGTACCATAAACAAGTGCAACCAACCATGTACCAAGTAGGTACCAATCATGTTTCAAGTACTCATCAACTATGACTCATCAATATGTACCAATATCATCAACTATACACCTCATGTATGTGCCAACTCATCAACTACTTGTCTTAACTATGTACCCAACTTTTACCTCAACCAAAAGCCCTCATCAATTTCATCATCCAAATATGATTTGTAACTTTGTAATAGAACTGGTGTATATGATCACATACCTGCAAACCTTCTTTAACTTTAACAACAAGAGACTATCATTTTCATCAAACGTTTCTTTAGTCTCACAAGACTAGTTTTGGATTAGTCAACAACCCTAACTTGAAATAATCATAACTTTGTATTTGTAATGAATAAATATCTGAAATTGATATACAATGTTATTCAGTGTGTTTTATGCAATTCCCCCAGGTGTCACTACTTGGAACCTCTCATAAAAGGAGTCATGGAAAAAATGGCACCCCTTGTTGAATTCTGGATTATTCTAGAGAGCGACCTTGTAGAGCGTGCCCCGCACGAAATATTTGTTGAATTGATTTGAAATTATTACAAAGAATACTACATAATGTCCTCTAACCAACACATTTGGTCTTACTAAATTTGGATCTGTTATGAATAAGTTATGACGTTTTTACCCGAAACACCTTAGAAAGCATCATCAAAATAATTTATCCTTCCTTGAATTCCTGCCTTCTTTTCTTCACTTTCCTCAGAAATTCAGCTTAGATATCCTTTGGTTACCTCAGGAACCTATAGGTATTCAATACACTCAAGTGTGTCTTAAATGAGAGAGCCTTGCCTCTTATTTATACTCTCCAAGTAGCTTCCTTAAAAACATCTTCTAGGTCACTTTGCCTACTTTCCTTATTTTAGGGTTAACCCACTTCTAATTTCTCCATTAAATTTATTATTGAATTAATTTATTTTGTATTCACTTTGAATTATAGTACACTAATCACTTCAATTTATTATTTACCTTTTAAAATCTCTTAAACCACTTTGATTACTTTGACCTTTTAGGTCTTCTAGATGACATATGAGGGTCATCCAACTTCGTAAGGCCATAACTCTCAAACCGTGAGGAGTTATGTGACGTTCCACATACCACCAGAAATAGAATGACATGTACTATCCATATAAAATAGTATTACCTGAAAATATATCAAAACTCATACCATTATCTATCAAACAAACTTGGGTCCATTACCTAAACCTGGGTTCTCCAACTTCTCATGGCCATAACTCTCTAACCGTGAGGAGTTATGTGACGTTCTACATACCACTGGAAATGGCATGACAAGAACTATCCATTTAGGATAGTTTCACTGAAAAATTCACTGGCATTCATCTCATTATTCCAAAAATAAGCATGGGTTCTCTAACTATACTTCTAGGATAACTCAATCCGCAAAGCGTCTTCCCGTGAGGGCTTTCACCATAAGGGAACCACTTTGGAGTTCATCCATTTCTACTTATTATCAACCATGACAAGACAATAATGAGTCATATTTACATCAAACAATATTGGGTCCATTACCCAACCTTTGTGCTACGAGACTTTGTTCAAGGGTTGACATCAATGCCAACCAACCTTAATCAACAGTAGACAGCCTAGAAATCAGCAGTAACCCTTTTGTTTCTTCAAGTTTTGGCCTTTCTTTCATGTCCTTAGACTCTTCTGTTTCTAGAAGAAGAAGTGACTTGTCACTTGAAACCATTCCTATTGCGTAAATAGGAAGAAGGAACATTTTGTTGTCTACCCAACAAATTTCTCTAAGGAGGACTTTATCCGATTCATCCAACTCGTCTTTCTTTTCCCCATCTATCATCCACAAGATGGCATCTAGTGGTGGCTCTGGTGGCACTGGAAGTGATTCAGATTCTCAATATTCATCATCATTAGTGATTGGTAGCTTGTACAACCACCATATCCCTATCCAATCTACCACAAACCCCACCAAAGTCATAAAAAATTATGGACTTTTTGAGTTTGAAGAAGACACCACAACCACACCATGGCATGTGTCCTCCCCTCTTAACCTAGCACCTGCTACTCATCCACTTCCAAAGTTTAAAGAGAACCTGCCTAAGTTTTCGGGGAATAACACTATCAGTACTAATGAACACCTAGTGACTTTTTCTAATGCTTGTCATAACATAGGAGCCAATGACAATGACACCTGCATGCGATTGTTCGTCAATTCCTTGGAAGGAAAGGTTGCGGCTGACTTCTTTGACCTTCCTCCTAAGATCCTATCTACTTGGGAGGATTTAATCTATTGGTTCTAATCCACTTATGGGCCATCCAAAATCCATGCTGAGAAGTTAAGGGAATACAATAATGTCACTTATAAAGATGGTGATACCATCAAGTCTTTCAACTTGCGTTTCACCAATTTGTACAATCAAATCCCTGAAATTATCCGTCCTCAGAACCAAGCCGCTTTCATGCATTACTACAATGCATCTCCTTCTCCCTACTATCATAGGCTTGAGGAAAAATCCATTGATAATCTCAGTTCCACTCTGCATACTTGCTCAGAATATGAAGAACATCTTGAAAGAACTGGTCTTCCCCAGGGATAATCAGTTAGACAGACAAACATGTCTGCCCTCTTGCATATAGTACAAGATATGAAAAATCATATGATATCATTTGAGTGAAAGGGTACTATATCCTCTCGCACCCCTGGAGCTTCATCCTCTTATGCACCCCCTTTTAGAAATCTAGTTGAAAAAAAATTTCAGCCTAAAGCTATCCTGCCTCAGAGTTGGTGTAACTTTTGTGAGGAACACCATGAAGAAACCACATGTGAGGTAAAGAAGAGTGATAGAGATAAGATCTTTGGTAAAAGACCAAAAGATACTATTGTTTTCCTAGACTTTAAATAGCCAGAGGATGTCATGGTCATCAACACTAGGAACAAAGCCTATGCTCCTAAGGGAAAATTTGATCCTCCCCGTAGTTCTTCTAGCTCGAGCTCATTCTCAACCACTGTTGCACCCCAGGTTCCTAAAATTCCCGAGATTCAAGGAATCACTCCTCATCCCCCATCTTCAAAACAAAATATCTTGAATCAATTGGCCAACATCAAGGAAGATGCAACCCTCCTAGACATGGTTGTCGTCCCTGAACAACAGATGAATTTGAAACAATTCATGGAAGGAAAATCTTTTGTTGTAGACAATCTTTCTGAAGAGGTCAATGTAGAGGATTCTTCTATAAATAAAGTAGGTGCACATAACTTTAGATACCCTGTAAAAAAATCCCCCTTTTTATATTTTTGTAAAGATCATGGATAATATTTCCCATTGTTGCCTCATCGATGGTGGTTTAGGCCCAAGTGTGATGTCAAAGATTATTATGGAAGAGCTAGGCTTGTCTTGTACAAATGAAAATGCCAGAAGCATGCTCTCCTATAATATTCTACAACAAACAACCACATGTGAGATTAAGGATGTAACCCTGGTTTTATGCGCTCATCTTGAGATAAGGACAACCCTCAACATTCAGGTAATCGATATGCCTGTAAGAAGCTACTCAATTATATTGGGGAGAGATTGGCAAGCCTTAACAAGTGGATACCTCTCGCTTGATGGGACGCATTTATCCATTCCTCTAAATGGTAAGAATATTATGGTCCTTAGAGAGGGAATGATTTCACCCTACATGGAGAGTGTTCCACAATCTAGCGTAAACTATATCGAAGAAGACCTAGGAGTGTATTCCATATTTGCTGAAGAGGATAATATTCCTTTGGAAAAAATTGATTTAGATAATGATATATGGCATATGCACTTTTATGGTTCATGCTCTAGTGAAGGTAATGGGGTTGGCATTATCTTGGTTTCTCTTGCAGGAAAAATCTATACTCTGTCATACAGGTTGGAGTTTGCTTTTACAAACAATGCTGTTGAATTTGAATCTTTATTATTAGGCATTGAGAATGCCCTTAATATTGGTTGTGGTCACCTTTCAATTTTTAGAATTATGAGCTTGTTGTGAACCTGATATGTGAGGCGTGCTCTCCCAGTGACAAGATGATGGAACGATACTCACAAATTGTTTGGGAACTTGTCTCAAACCTTCTATATTTCAACATCACTCATGTTAAGAAGGAGTTGAATTCAATGGCTGATAAGTTAGTTGTTTTTGCAGCCTCTCCTAATGTTAAGGTCCTAACCCGCACATAGGTAGATCAATGTATTCAGATGTAATAAAGGTCAATATTAATAAGGACTTTCAATAAAATAGAATAAGGCGGATGTAAGAAGACCTAATAGAAGATTCCGCTTCTAGAAGGATATTCCTCTAGATGCTTCTCTTAATAGACATATTTAGTATAAATAAGGGTCGAGGGTATGAAAACCCTAGCTTGAAGATTATTGTAACAGAGCGCTGCTCAACTAGAGGTTGCCCCCTCGAAGAGGCCTGTGAACATTGCTTTCTAAATCAAAGTGCTATTTCAGTTGTTGTTCTCATATTATTTCTATGTTATTGTGTAGATTATGCTGGTTATATTACTGTTATTCTACCATTTCTAGCATTTTATTTTTGTTCTGCGTATTTATTATATCTAGTATCTTGCAAGTGGTATCAGAGCACTTTCCTTGGCAGAAATTGTGGGTTATTTTTTTCCAGGGTAGAGACGTATTTCGGCGTCTTTAAGCCACAGAGATCTGTCGTTAAGCACATAAACCCGCGGTTGAGGGATTCATACATGCAGGAAATACAAGTGGTTCTTAAGCGCACATCTGTTGGCCACCCTTGTAACCCCTGTTGGTACCCCTTTGAGTGGTAGCACATTAGACAGCACCTGTGTACAGATCGGCCTAGATTTCCTGAAGCCCTCTTTA
>SNQJ01S0177197.1:28017-47874 GCA_010110895.2 Picea sitchensis | reverse complement strand
TTCAACTATATGAACATGATGCCTTTTACCTCCTTTATTTTCCCTTGGTCTCTGAATGAGGGAACAATTCCTAGCAATGTGTCCCATTTTCTGACAATAGAAACATATGATATTTGGGTTATTTCTTAGGCTCTTATGAAAATTCTTGGGTGAGGAGGGTTATTTATTGCTCTTTCATTTCCTTGTGTGGACGGATAGGGCTTTATCATCATTTGTCATCTTCTCTTCTCTTGTTTCCATCCTTGCTTTTTCTTGGTTGCAATCTTCCCATTGCCTATTGAACTTGGGCACCTTCCTTCTTGAGCATATCCCTTGAATAAATGCATGCCATGACGTTGGGAGGCTATTCAAGGTGGTCATCACCAATTCTTCTCCATTCACTATATCACCAATGGATTCTATCTACTCCTTGATCTGGTTCACTCTTGAGAAGTAAGAGTGGATGGTTTCTAAATTCTGTATCCTCACGTTCTTTAACTGAGTTCTAAAGGTCATTCTTTTGTTGATGTTGTTTCCTTCAAACAGTTGGGTTAAGGAATCCATCATTTATTTTGGAGTGGATAATGAATATATGTGATGAATAAGATGGTCCTTAATGGAGTTTGCAATAATCCTCTTTACTTTGACCATATCCTTCTTGTGATTTTCTTTAGCCTCATTTCCCTCTGGTTCTGAAACCTCTTCTTTAGTGAACTTCTCTAGATCATGTTATTCTAGGATGAGGTATACTTTGTACCTCTAGGCTCTAAAGTTGTCATCTCTCTCCAACTTCTCATCAATCTTGGTTCCGGTAGTCATCCTGCCCCTAAATCAAAAATTCTGGATTTTGAAGATATGATCCAGGGAAAAGATGCGCTCCACTAGGGTGAACTTGCTGGTGGTCTTGTCTTGTATGCCAACCACTCCTATCAAGAAAAATGAATCCTTTTGTCTTCTATATCTGTGAACTGTCTTCTATTCAGGCATGCTCTGATACCATGTTATAATTTAGAAGTTACAGTTATATTCTTTAACATTCATTAACAATTTCATGTAATAGGATCATTGAAAGATAAACAATCACATAACACAAAAAATTTCCTAGGAAACCCTCGTGGGGGAGAATACCCAACAACCAATTCTTCAGTATAGATTCCTTCAACCAGTACAATGTCACGTTATATCTCTCCACAAATACACCAAGACCAATATACCAAAGACCAAGAAACCAAGAACTCATGCGCTAGACCTCCTTTGCTATGCTCCAAATACACAAGAGAAGGCAAGTTGTGTATATATACAAATGAGAAGAACTCAACCTCTATTTATACACATAACTTGACTCCCGAAAATATATGACCCTCAGAGGGGATGTTTTGACTTTTATAATAAGGATAACAATAAAAAAATAATTTCTTTTGAGCCTATTTATACACTAATATTACAATAACCTTCTCGAGGTTTGACCAATACAAATACAAAAAAATATCTTCCGTAGTTACATCAAAATATGAACAATCCCAAGGCGATGCAAATACACATTTTTTCCATCACTATGCCAATGAGAGAAAAAATATGAACACCATATGGGATATCCAAGGTATCAATGACACTATATTATCAAGATTTAGGGAGGTTGTAAAAGTGGGTATAACACATTTCAAAACCCCCTTTGAAGAGCCTCCAATAATGAGCATTACATAAATTGTTAAGTTATCCTCATTCTTCCCAAGATTTGTGAATGAGAATCAAAATGCATAAATGATGGAATAGGTTACCAAAGAAGAAGTAAAGGATTTAGTTTATTCTTTTCAAAAGGATTAAATTTTAGGTCCATATGGTTTTTCCATTGAGTTCTATTCGGGTTTTTATGAACATATAGAAGAAGACTTGTTATAAATGGTGTAAGAGTCAAAGAAATTAGGGAAATTTTTTGGGTTCTTCAACTCAAACTTCAACTCTCTTATTCCAAAAAGGACTCTCCTGACACATTTTTGGACTTTATACATATTTACCTATGCAACTATGTTTACAAAATCACAACGAAGGCACTAGCGAGGAGGATCAAGCCTATTTTATCTAAAGGAAATTCTTTATAAAATTTTTAGTTCTTAAATGGTAGATAGATTCATGATGCAGTAGGGGTTTCCTAAAAGGCACTAAACATAATCAAAACCAAGAGGTTGCATGCCTTTTTAATTAATATGGATATTTTAAAAGCTTATGATAGAGTCTCTTGGTTGTATATGAGGTTAGTTTCAATCCATATAGGGATCAATCTACATGTTGTTAACTTGATAAAAGGTTTCTTAAGATTTATGTCATTTTCCATATTAATAAATGGATCAACAACATCCTTCTTAAACCATCAAGAGGGATAAGGTAGGGTTGTCCCATGTCACCCTTGCTCTTCCTCCTAGTAGCAAAGGGCCTAAGCATATTCTTTATTCATTCTAGGTCTACAGGGGGGTTGGAGGGCACCAAGATGGGAAGGCCGACTATCCTCACACACCTTATTTTCATCAATGATATTATTTTGTTCTAGAATGGATCCATTAATAATGCCAATCATGAATACAAAGATAAAATAGGGATTTATGTGAGAGCAACATGCATGCATATTGACAATAAAAAAATCTTCTATAATTTGTAATGAGATTTTGGAGGAGCATGGAAGAGGCTTGAAGGAAATGTTTCCCTTTGCAGAGATTCCATTTGGGAAAGCACCTATACTTGGGCTTCAGTTTTAAGGCTAATGATTATGGTTATAATGATTGTATATGGCTATACAACAAAATTGAAAAAAAGGTCCAAACATGGTGCAATAAATGGCTCTTGATGGGTGGAATATTAACCCTAATTAGATTTGTTTTAGAGGGAACCTATGTTTACTAGCATTCAATCACCTACATTCCTAAATGAATTCAAAAAAATGATCAGAAATACGTTTTTCATTTTTTATGGAGGGGAAGGAAAAATATGGATGCAATGACTGTCAACAACTGGAAGAGGCTATCTAGACCTAAACCCTTTGGGGGATGGGTTTGAATAATACACAAATATTTGGACAAGATCT
Source organism: Picea sitchensis (assembly GCA_010110895.2). Lineage (NCBI taxonomy): Eukaryota > Viridiplantae > Streptophyta > Pinopsida > Pinales > Pinaceae > Picea > Picea sitchensis. The sequence continues at coordinate 44,819 of SNQJ01S0177197.1, read as the reverse complement.
AGATGTAAATACAATTTTAGCATGGGATGTCCTCCAAAGATGGACTTGGGAAGGGCACAAAATATGTGTATTATGCAGAAATCATGAGGAAACAATATATCACTTGTTAGTTAGATGTCACTTCCTCAAATACGTGTGATCACTCATTTGAACTCTTTTAGGAGGTTCTAAAAATTGGGTAGGGATCTCTTTGGTACAATCCTTTCAAAACTAGGTAGACGATAAGGAGGTAAAAGAATGTAAAGCTCTCCTCATAGTAGAGAGTTGGGCCCTTTGGTGATCAATGATCGAAATTATTTTTGAGGATGCATATTTCTCTCGAGCATAAGTATTCCATAGGTTGAAGCATATTTATGAGGATTACGAAGAAGAAGAAAATGAGAAGGATCAAATGCATATATGAAATTTGGAGGTTGACAAAGGATGGCGTTGGGGATTCTTTGATGGAGAATCACAAAAAAATCCTAGCAAGAGTGGAAGGTTACATCTTTCTCCCTCTCACTACATTTCTTTCTCTTTTGGGCTTGGAGAGGGATCAAATAATTTGACAAAACTGTAAGCTTTGGTAACCATTTTAAGAATTTCCATAAAAAAAGGGTTAATAAACTTTAGGTGTTAGAAGATTCCAAGTTAGTGGTGGATTGGATAAATGGAGAAGTTGAATTTGATGGCATGGGTTTCAAAAATATTATGCACCAGGTTTATGTAATAAACATAAACATATATAAATATAAATACCAAATAAATGATAACTAATACTATAAATTAAATGACACATCCTTACTAAAGGACATGACTTAATCAAAGAACGTGACCTATTAACTATTGTGACCCGTCAATGATATAAGTACACAGTGACATGACTTGTAACCATATCATTCATTCATATTCTTATTCAATTATTTACTTATTCAATTATTTACTTGTACTTTATGGATTTATGTTGTATGTCCTTATGTTGGATGTTTCTATATTATATGTGTTATACTATAACACACATAGTATATGTGTTATACTATAACACACATATTATATGTGTTATACTATAACACACATAGTATATGTGTTATACTATAACACACATAGTATGTGTTATATACTATAGTATGTGTATATCGCATACTATAGTATATAACACATTGGTATAATAACTAAATCTAATCCCAACCTTTGGTCACATTCTTTTTAGACATTGTCTAATCCGACTCTTGGCCACACATTTGACAAACTTTTTTATCTCAATATCATTGATGACAATCAATCCTTGGCCATTCTAATTACAAACATTCTGTTTCGTTAAAGAAAAAATAATTCTTTTGTAAGTTCGAAGAAACTAGAAACCGAGGAGTTATATTATTGAAAAAATTATGAAAGAATAAGATAAAATAGACTCATTTCCATTAATTGTCAAAACAATGAAATTACAACACCATAAAAGGAAATAATAAATAACGAAGAGTACTCTACTGCCAAATATAACTTTCAGGAGAAAATGGCATGATTCAAAAAGCAATGAATGATCATTAAACTTCAGAATATCGAGGCACACGACAACATAAATCACATTGCATTCGTTGCACATTCTGTGGAAACAGGGAAGGAATATAGAAGTAATTCCACTCAGTGAGTCAATGGGACAGTAGAATCCATGATGGGTTTTTCCATTGTGCAGTTGACGACACTTATAGACTTTTGCTACACTAGGGAGAGTACTGGATCATACAACACAATATCATTTACCCATTGGAATTTATCTCTTAATAATATCACTAAAACGAACTACATGCGAAAACCCTCACACCCAATATGATCTATTGATTGAAATCCATAGAACACCACTTGCAATTGTGAATAATTTAGGTCTACACTTAACATCATTTCTATTTGTTCTACCATTTTTGGGTTGAACTGTTAGGAGGGATTATAAAAATGGATCGTTTCTACCATGAACTCTATCAAAAAGAATTTACTATGCTGCCACACTATGACTATGTGAGGATCGATAATATAATTCTTACAAATCGTGGTCGATAACATAATTCTTCACCATTCCATCACACAGAAACAATCGAGACCTTATTCACATTGGGATTGGCAATTTGTATAATCACTTGTTTATTATATATGTGCATGTGGATTTTTTGTGATTTGCGATTCAAATGGAATGTTGCATTATATTTAAATATTAGATTTTTAGATTGTTTTTGGAAATTATCATCAGATTTCATTGATCCAACGGTTGGTGAAATTGCAAATTTTTATTATTTGAATTATAGTTTTGAATGCATACATGGATCCATGATCTGAAAATCCACTGACTAATTTGAAAACAATCTTAAGTGTAAATTGTCTTAGCTTAAAATTTAAAGATTAATGAACAATTGAAAGGCTAAATTGAAGAAATGAACAACAAAAAGACAAAAACACAAGTTGATAGCGTAGTTCACTCATCTTGGGCCACATCTCCGGGTCCGCTTCAACTATGCAACCACTCCATTATTATAATGCGAAGCACTTCAAATGCTTTATTAAATTACAATGAATCTCCAACCTGCAATAAAATTTCTTCGCCAACTCTAGGAAAGATTGTTGAACTAATCTTAGGCTCTTCCCGCACTTGATCTGCATGAAAAATGGCTACAATATCCTAATTCTTCAATTGTTAGAGAAAAATAAAACTAGCTTTAATTACTCAACTGTGCATGATTCTTCCAAACTTGTAGTATTCTAGGAAGGTTGTAGAGTTGTTGGAAATCTATTCCCACTCTCATCCTACACTCAGAAGGCTTAAAAAAACTTTGTTCTTCAATTATATAGGAAATACTTCTATATAAAACAAAATCTTAGCAAAAACCCTATGACCTAGTGGTAAAGTCGTTTGGTTATATAATTGAAGTCATTGGGTCGAATCTTGGATTAAATTATATATTACATGCTTGCTATACCAAGCAATATGGTTGGCGTATTTTTTAAGATGTTTGGCTTCTTGGGTGGAGGTCACAGGGTCAAGCCCGCATACCATCCACTTTTGGGTAACAAATAATACTTTGAGTTTAAATATAAGTTAACCGCTATCCATAACAAGCGACATCAATGGCATGACGATAAGACATTGTGTTTGTTCCGCAGGGGTTGGGGGTTTGATTCACCTGTCTAAACCTTCTGGGGTTGATGAGCCCTTTTGGACGAATTTGGGCTACCACGTGGCAACCTTTGATTGGTCCATGTGGTGGATGTGTAACCTACACAATCAACCTACCAATCATTGCCACTTCAACATTCATACAACCCAGTCAGTTCCACATCAACATCTGTATAACCCAGTCATTCTACCACGTTAGCATACATACAACCCAACCAACATGCCATGTTAGCATCTGTACAACCCATTCAACATGCCAGGTCAACATCCATACATCCTAGTCAACATGCCATGTCATCATCTGTACAACCTAGTCAACATGTGTACAGTCCAGTCAACATGCCATGTCAACATCTGTATAGTTCAGTCAACATGCCATGTCGGCATCTATACTTCCACATTCTTACTACCACATGTATTACTTGTAATGCCACATGTCAGTCCCCGGTGATGCCACGTGTCAACCTTGCCATCTTTTTTTCTTGTTTGGACAATAATTCAGAATGCCATAAATTTCTCATACGATGTCCGTTTGACGTCGTTCAAGAATTGTTGGAAATCTCTCGACGAGCTCTTTGACATGAGTAAATTTACATCAAAATTTGAGACCATCAATTTTTCTTGGTTTTAGAGATCCTACTGGATAAATCCAACGTTATAAAAAATATCTAATCCATTTAGACTATACAATCTTAACCACTGATATCCGCAATTCCATCAATTCTTTTAAATTTCTAACTAGTTTCTATGCAAAACTATTAAAAAACACAACCCAAAAAAGGTTAAAAAATCTAATATTTAGACTAGTCCACCCACTGTCATATGGGTGAAGCAAATCGTTATACATTAAAAAAAAAGGCATAAGGTTTAAATCTAAGGTCGTACATGCTCCAATCTGATTTATCAAAGGACGATAAATTATATTAAAGTTATATACAACAATATTTAAAAGAAAGATATTAAAAATGTATTCAAGTTTATATGAAAAAGAAAAAGTTGTAAAAAAAAGTTAGAAGCTAGAGCATTGATATCCTAAGAAATATAAAGTGAAAAATATTTAAATCTATAAGGAAAGGTACTTAATTCCTTAATCAAGATTTAAGAAAAATGAATATTTATTGTGGAGAAAGTATTATTTAAAGGGTATTTTTCAAATTTAAGAAAATGATATTTTATAGTTTGGATATCTGATTATTGAAGAAATAGGGCTTTTGTAATTCCTACACCTATTTCATATAAAAAAATATCCATTACAAGAATCTATATATATAACAATCATGGAATACTTAAAATGAGAACTAGAATGTTTCCAAGAGAACAATAAAAATTTACAATTTGAGAATGACAAGGAGAAATTCTATAAGGGCTTAGAAGAAGAAAATAATTATCGTTTGAAAAATTGTAATAAGGAGTTGATCACAGAGATAAAGGAGTTAAAAAATGAGATTCAATTTAATCAGAAAGTATAATCGGAAAATCGAAATCTCAAGAAGAAATTTGATAATGAATCACTTCAAAAAGATGAAGAAATTTCTTGCCTAAAAAATCATTGTCAAAAACTACTCTCATAATTTATTTTTTTACATAAACTGGAGAAGATTGTATTTATAAAAAAGGCACGACCAGGGTCATTAAATAAAAAGGCAGAAGTTGGTAAGAAGGGAAGTCCAGCTGAATAATTTTGTTAGTTACAAGCAAAACTATTCCTAGATATCTTTCAAGCGAAACTAGTTACATGCAAAATTATTCCTATATTGAGACCATTTAAAAATGGTGATACAACGCCTTACTAAGACTTATAAATTCTAATTTCTACCTCACTATTCATTTTTTTACGAAGTCTTAATCAAGAGGTGGCTCTAGAGCCACATTCAAGTCTGGGAGGTCTTCATTGGATCATGGTCTACTGCCAACTTCCTCATTCTGACTCTGTACTGAAGAGCTTGGAGAAGCGTCTCTCACGACCATCCTAGCTTTCATTGCCTCCCCTTGCCGACAAAGGAAATCGAATTCATCTTTCAGTTGTCCGATTAGCATCCAGTGTTGAGCTAGCGTTTCCAGAGTGAAAGAGAGGGTTTAACTATTGGATTCAATTATGAGAGAGATCCGTTGAGTGGTGGTGAAATTACCATCCACCAGTTCGTCCTACAAATTCACGCGAACTTTTTGCTGAGTGTTCTCATGAGCCATGGCGAGAGATACACTGCTTAAATCAATTTGACCAAGGACTATAACATCAATGCAATTAAAATTGTAATTTCCTAGTTTACCAGAGGAACCATACCAATCTAACTTCTTCCTGATCAACTGAATTTGCAAAGATTTCTCTCCCTATGCTAAGATCAGAATCAAGACTGCTGACTCCCTGAAAGGGAGATGGAGCTGACGATAATGGGGGAATAGAAGCAGGCTTTCAAATTTATTGTGGTTTAGAATTACCTTGGTGCATGAATACAAACAACTTCGAATTATCCCATGGATCAAGTGTCTTTCATACGTTGAGGTGGTCTGTACTAGCTGAGTCTCCACGCAGAAATTCACGATGACATTATTTTCATTCATTCTCAGATTAGGTGCAGTATTGGCTGGCCTATTGCTGCGATGTACTTTGTGCCAAGGAGTCCCATGAGGGAATTTTAGGGGGAGGCCGATATTTTCCATGGACGAGACTAAGAATGAGCTTGTCTTGTGATTTACCACGAACCAAGAGATATTGGGAGTACTTTCCTGCTTCTTTAAGGTTATTCCCAACCTGCATCAACTCTCCAGGTGGCTATCCATGAAAATCCTGGAGCTAGGTGGTGCTGAGATGACGTCGGATCGAGACATTAAGGAGGGGCTTCAAAGAGTACCCGCCCTTGAACTTTCATATGTCTAGCGGCCATACCGATTACCCGATTTTCCATTTTGTCAGCTGCTTCATTATTTCCACGGAGAACGTGGAGGAAATTTTCTTGTATAGGGGACATGAGCAATTTGGTCCCATCTATAATTCTTTGTAGCTTGGTACTCTTTGGAGTGGTTCCTATAGAAAAATGATGAATTATATTTTTTGAATCCCCTACAATTGTGATACAATTTAGCTGTTGTTTCTGGACTAATATTATTCCTTGGTACATCGCATAAGCTTCTGCCATATTGTTGGAATTTATGCCCAGGTTCCAAGGAAAATCTAGCAAACGTTGTCCTATAGGGATATACAACACCCCTCCCACACTTGCCTCCCTTGGGTTTCCTTTTGATGATCCATCAAAGCAAAGGGCGTGTCTTTCTTGCGAAAATAACCAAATATTGTAGTCCTGATGTGAAAATTGAAGCTACCATCATGAATTGTGTGGAGTTTTCAGAGAATGGATGGATGTGAGGTTCACTTTTTTTATCCAATTCTCTTCTTATTTTGCCAAGTGATTTTCTGTCAACATGTTGAATCTTCATGAGGAAAGGAACTCTCCTACTTGTCCTAGCGCATGAGAAAATACTGAGGAGGGAGAGGTCATTTTCTCTTTAAAGATAAGTTTATTCCTTGCCAACCAAATTTGCCAACAAACAAATTTATTGATGCCTTCCAGTTGCGATGAAAGGTCAGATTTTTGGAGAAGGAACCTTTATAGAATTTACTCCATTTTCCAATCAAGATTCGACAGTTTGTTGGCCAGGCAATTTGTTGAGTTAATTCAGAGTATACTGTATTCATGACCTATTTGGAAAAATTTCATTTCAAGAAATTATCTGTAAGTTCTGAGTTTTGTTTTCATAGGGTACATCTGAAGGGCCCCAAGAATCCTCTTTTGAGAAAATTCTCCCCTGTCAACAATTTGTTATGGGCTAACTGCCAGCCGAATATATTGATCTTAGGTAATCCATCTAGACTCTAGATCTCCTTCCATATGGATAATTTTTCTGGTAGTTGGGATTGAGAGAGGAGAATTTTATAACCTTCCTTCATTGTGTAGCCTGCATCACCCCAACATCTTCTGTCCTTTTGTTGGAGGTGCACTGGAGAAGATCCATTTATGTTCATAAGGAATAGGTGTGAGGCATTGAGTAGATTTGGAGGGACCTCTCCCAAATTCCACCCCTTCCAAGATCCATTGTTGTTCCATCCTAAGATGTCAAATATGAGGGACTTCCCATGAGTAGTTAGCCATATTCAAAATTAATCCAAGGAGGGATGCCATATAATATTCTAGAGTCTAAAAAGAGGTCATCCCAGATCTTGATTGCTTTTCCATTCCCTGGGCTCCAAAAGAGACGATCTTGTAAAAGCGGGAGGGAGGCACTTAGTAGTTTCCAGATAGGAGACCCTGTTTGCTGTGTGGTGGAAACATCCAGGAATATATTTTAGTTTCTTGAGAGTTATTTGTAACAAATTGCCTTCTTCCACCAGTCGTTGCCATCTAAAACTAATCTCCAAAGGAGTTTTTCACCTAGCGCTATATTTATCTTTTTCAGATCTCATATTCCCAACCCACCATTCTATTTTGGGGCGCAAACTGTGGACCAATTGACCATATGGAATTTTTTTTCATTTTATTTTCCCCCTTGCCAGAGGAATTTATGAATTAATTCATCCGTTGAATTTTTTATCCCTATCGGAGCAAGGAGAGTCGAGAATTGGAATATTAGGAAGGAAGATAAAACTGACTTTACTAACACAACTCGATCAACTGGGTTCAACCAGATTGCTCCCCAAATTTCGAATTGATCTTTGGCCATTTGAAGGATAACTTGCCACGATTAACCAGGGAGATATTTTAGAGTGATAGGGGTGCCTAAATATTTGAATAATTTCCAATCAGAAGAAAATGAGAACTGTAAAATATTTGCAATTCTTGATGGGATACTTGCTTTAATGTTCCAAGCATATATTTGGCTCTTATGTTTGTTTATGATTCCTCCCGAGGCTTCTTCATACCGATATAAAACCATTTTGAATATGTTGGCCATAGTTTGAGAAGCTCCTCCAAGCAATAGAGTATCATCGACGAACTGATAATTATTTATTCTTCTTACTCCCCTTTCTATCTCCAGGTTTGGAATATTGCCAATTCTTCTTTCATGTTCTAGCCTTCTGTTTAGTGATTCTTCCATGAGGACATACAACATTGGGGAGAGCGGGAATCCATATATTAATTCTCTTGTGGCTTGAAATAAAGGAGAAATCCTTCCATTTATTAGAGGGGCTATCCAAGGGGTGGTAATACAGGCTCCAATACAGGAAATAAAGGAGTGATTAAAACCAAATTTCTTTAAATATTCAAAAAGGAAACTATGCTTGACATGATCAAATGCATTTGTCATGTCTATTTTAATAACCATACCTTTTTCTCTGTTGTTAAATATGTCTTTTTGCGACAGAGCCACCTTGATTTGGAAGGATGAGTCATGGAAGCAAATGCTTTAGTTTATTTTCTATGATTTTTGCCAGTATTTTGTAAGAGACATTGCATAGAGAGATAGGGTGAAATCTATCGAATGAGATGGAATTTTTGTTCTTGGGGATCAATGCTATAAAATAAGTGTTGGTAGCACCACCCATCCTATAATAATTTTGGACATATCTTATCATTCAGATAAAATATTTTTTGATGATAGTCCAACAATTTCTGTAAAAATGAAGAGTAAAGCCAACTGGTCCTGGAGCTTTGTCTAAATCGAACTAATTTAGAAATGATTTGACTTCTTCCACTGTGAACTCATTGCTTAACTCTGTTCTTTCCTATTCTTTTATCATGTGTGGAATATGCTCAACGAAATGCTTACTCTGATCTTGATTATCTTCTCCTTCCTTGGTGTAAAGTTTCCCAAAATGAGAGGTGTCTACTTTTTTGATTCAAAGGAATTAATTAGGACCCCTGATTGTGTCTTTATTTCCTCCATGATATTCCTATGTTGTCTAGCCTTGTCTTGCTTATGAAATAAGGAGGTGTTTTTTTCCCCTTCTTGAAGCCATAGGGCCCGAGATTTCAGTCTCTATTCCTTTTGTTCATTCTGGAGAGCATTCATATAATTTTGGAACTATTCTTTCTCCTGCACAATTTCTCTGTTATTGATAGCTTTAGATTCCATATCGTCTTGTAAATTCTCAAATTGCTTTTTACATTTTTCTACTGCTTCCCTGGGTTTGTGGGGAGAGTTTTTAATCCAATCCTTGATATATTTCTTATTTATTTTGAGCTTTTGTTCCCAAATGTAAACTAGGGACCCATCCACCCAGGTCGACAACACATAAGAGATCAGGGGAAGGAAGTCCAACGATTCCATCTAGAGAGGGTTGAAATTAAAGGGGATGGGACCAAGATTTTCTGCTTTGTCAAAAGAGAGAGCTACTGGACGATTATCAGAGAGACCCCAGGGGATTATTTGGGAAGAGAGAGCAGTGAACTGTGTATATGGAATCAGTCTAGTCTGGATGCTATGTGACCCACTCCTGAGTGTTTATTACTCCATGTATATTTTCCTTTGTTAGGATGGACATCAAACATGTCCAACTGAGAAAACAAATCTTCCATGCGTTCCCTGAAAGGATCCCTTACAATGGAGCCTCATTTTTTTTCCTTTTGATGAAGTGTAGTTTTGAAATCACCAGCTATGATGTAGTTGTGATGAAAACCATCTTCTTTTTTCCTCATCAAAGACTTCCAACATTCTACTTTCTCCCAATAGTTGTTAGGCATATAAATATTAAATATGGGATAGATGATACCTGAAGGAAAATGTTTTAATTGGACAAGAACCTAGTGAGCTGATTCCAGTCTGTGTTCTTCCCTGAATACCGTGGTGTTCCAAATTGTGTAGATTCCTCCTGATGCTCCACTTGCTTTTAGAGATGCTCCATCGCTTTCTTTCCATATTTTTTTCATTTCTCGAAGGGCCTCTGTTCCTTTCATTTTAGTCTCCCGTATTAGGAGAATTTGGGGATTTTTTATTTTGATTAATTTTCCCATAGCTTCCTTTTTTTCTCTTTGTCCCATTCCCCTAAAATTCCGGGAGACTACCTTCATTACTTACTTGCATTTTTGTTTCCCCCCCATTTCGTGGGTTGAGTATGTTATTTTGATGTGGGTGTTTTTCCTGATTTCCCATCTTTTTTGAGTACTTCTTCCAGCATGGGATGGATTCCCAATTCGTTGTCTTGGTTTGCTACTTTTTCCCTTTTGTTTTTGTTTTTTTTCCTTCATGCTTTCGATGATTTGGTGCTTTTGTGAATCTCCTGGTCCGGGTCTTCCCCCGAGTCCTCGTGGATTCCATCCTATGGATCATTCACTAGGTGGAATGGGTCCTCGAGATGAATGAATACTATATCATTTTTCTTTATTGGGGGCACTAGATCAGGGTCCCGTTGGCTCTGTATCTCTTCTATTGCTTCTTTTGAGTTTACTATTTCTGCCTCCAAATTTTAAGGTGCTTCATATCTATTTTTACTGCTTTCTGTATCGTTGTTCCCCATCATTGGGGATTTCCCCTTGAGTGGAGAATATGTCCTGGAGTTTTCTCTTCGATCTTGTGGATGGGGCCTTGAATTGTTATTATTTTTTTTTCCTTTTAGCCAGCTGCCATTTTTCTTGATCTTTGTCTTTAGATTGATCTATTTTTGCCTTGGGATTTTTTTTTGCGAAGTGGCCATACTCATGGCATGATTTTCATTTGAACGGGAGTTTTTCATAGTCGAATGTTTGAATATAGGACCACCCATCTAGGGTGAGCTGGATTGCCTCTGGAAAGCCTTTTTCCAGATATACTTCTACACTTAGGAGAACGTAGGATTGGAGACCATATCGTGGTTCGACACGATCAATGAATCTACCCATGGCATTCCCAATATTTTTTAGGGTTTCGTCATTCCAACAGTGGAGGGGGAGGAAGGGAAAATGAACCCAAAAAGGGTCTGCAGACGAAATGTAATTTTCCGGGCTAAAGTATGGGGTCCATTTGTTCAGATATATTCCTCTTAAGCCCATGAAATAGGGACCATTTCTAAAAATTAAATCTCTATTGGATTTGTTTTCAAAGAGAAAGACATAGAATCCCTTACCACATAAACTCGAAGACCTTTTCCCCTTTATCATTTTCTTCCAGTTCTGATCCATCCATTGCGTCATTGCTCTTGGAGAAGTCCAGAGACCCATAGACTGTCCGATCCAACCATTTTCCGCCAGATGAAGGGATAATAGACGTGAGGAGGAGGGATGTCCTGACACCTTTAGGATCTCATCGAGCTTCTTGAAAAAATGCAAATGGGGGGGGTATTTTGCAGATTTCGAGTCAGAGGAGATGAGAGATTGAAACACAACAATATTGAGAGGAGGCGGGGGTTGCGGGGGGGATCCTCCCCCTGAACCAGAGACCATGAGAACGGATGCGACAAACCACGAGAACTCTAGCTAGGTTGTCGAGCTCGATTTCTTTTCAGAGGTTTTTTAGTACTGTAGAACCACACAAATTAAGAAGTCAAAAGATACAAAGCAGTTGAATGAGAGGTTAGAATGGGAGAATCAATATCTGAAGGAGAAACTCAATAAGAGTATATAAAAAAAAATTGAAGAAAATTTCCACTTAAGGAACCTTAATCCGAGATTGCTTCAAAAAATAAAAAAGTTAAAAGATAATACACCAAAGAATCAAGACCTTAAAAATAAAGTTAACAAGTCTGAAAATAATGAAGAAATTTCATGCTTGAGGGATCATAATCAAAGTGTACTTACACAAATTAAGAATCTAAAAAATGATAAAAAGTCACTATATAACAAGTTAGAATAAATTACCAAGAAAGAATCATCGATCAATAAAGAAACAATGACCGAACCTATGGAACTGGGGAGGTATTAATACGTAAAGAAAAAGTTGTGGAAAAAGGAACTAATATTGGTCAAGTCAACATCACAACTCAAGAAGATGCAAAGATAATTGTAGTAAGGATATCTTTGGATGTTGCACAAACAATGGAAATTTCGAGTATCTATACCAATAAACTCTTAAGGATAAACAAAGCAACACACATGTCCAAAGAAGATTTTCTTCTGAAAGTGAAACAAGGAAGCACTTCAAATAGGGTAAGTAAATATCATGTTACAAGGATGCCTTATTGACGCCCTAATCACAAAATCCTATACCTTCACCAATTAGTCTCAATACAAACTACTTTTCAAATAATATTAATTTTGATACGATTTGATCTCAAAAAAGAGGTCACTAGCACACAAATCCATAGAAGATCGAATTGGGGTGGTCAGACCCTCTTATAGTTTGACAATTTTGCTCAATGATTAGAAGATCATATCATCTTATATTACCAACCACTATAGCTACAAGAATAGAGAACCATGTGACCACATTAAAAACTAGAACACGAGATAGGTCTTTCCATAAATATGCTTTAAGGACAAAGCATTTCTAAAGGGGAAGAGAATGCAATAAACATAAATATGTAAATATAGATACCAAATAAATAATAACTAATATTGTAAATGAAATGATACATCCTTACTAAAGGACATGAATTAATCAAAGAGCGTGACCTATCAACCATTTTGACCAATGAATGCTATGAGTACACTGCCAGATGGCTTGTAACCATATCATTCATTCATATTTTTATTCAATTATTTGCTTGTCCTTTATGAATTTTTATTGTCCGTCCTTCTTGTGTTGGATGTTTCTACAGTAAATGAAAATTATTCATTTCAATCTAAGAGCTAAAGAATGGATTTGTAGAGATATCATTCAAGGATGTTTTAAGAGAGCTAAATCGAGAAGTAGATAATCTATCCAAAGAAGGGATTGAAGTCAATGCTAGTATCATTCATCTACATAAACTTTAGGAGGGGGTTACTAACACTAGTCCTCCATATCCCTTCATTTAGTATAGCTTAACAATTTTCTCTTGTGGTTCTAGGGTTCACTGTGAATTGTGTGATTTCCATCATTTTTTTTGTAATAATGTATGACTATACTGCCATTTTGAAAATTTAGGAAGATATATATATATATATATTAACATGTGGTTCACAACACTGGATATCGGTGCTCGATACATCTATGGGTAACCTCCCCGAAATCTGTGAGAGAACATGGGGTGGCTGAGCATTTTCAGAATATTGGGGGCTCAACAACAAGAACATCATATAGACCCATTAAGGGCATAACATATCACTTCCAAGGATTAAAATTGGGTGGGGAGGGTAACAATCATTCCTCCCAACCACCCAAGCTACATCGAATGGACAAATATGATTTTTATATTATATACATATATAGTTTTAATATAATGTACTAGAATGGCTGTGGTTAGTCTCAAATACATGACTAGAGAATGCTTGTGTAATGTAATTCACCATTTCTATCTCATAGACAAAACACATTATGTTTTTTTCCTTGGAAATGTCTCTCTCTCCCCCTTTGTCTCATGCGTGCACATGCTCACCATCTCTCTCTCCAACTAATACATACCTTGGCATGATTTTGTTCTCTCTTCCTAGAATGCTTCATGAATTTTTATTTTATTTGGTTCTCTCTATCATTCCTTTTTCACTTTCAACCATTTAATTGTTGGCATCTTCACTTGTACAAAGCTAATGATCAAGAATATTTTCAAGGAATTATTTCTATAGTTTCTTACAAACCCTCCCAATCACCACACAATAATTGGAATTAGAACAACTGGACAAATTCCACATTTACTCCATGAAAATAGAGTAGCTTCCTTCACTGTCAAGAGCATAGGTTTGGAAGGTACAATTTCCTTTTCTGAACAATCTTGTTCCTTGGAATAATCAAATTTTGTATTAACAACTTTCATGGTTGCATTCTTTGTCAATTATGAAGCCTATTTTGCTTGAAAATGATTCTATTACTGAGAATCAACTCCAAGGTTTGACTCTTCCCACTCTCAATGCTTTCCAATACATATGACACAACTTCTTTGTTTTCAATAATTATGTGAGGGGAAGCATCCTATGACTTGTTCTCTTAAATTTACAACACATAGAATATATTGATTACATTATTTTTTAAAGATATGTTGAATCAATTGATCACCTCTTTTGTCTTTTACTATCAAAGTTCCCTATAACAAATAATAGATAATTTATAATAACAACATGGTGCATGTATCAAAAATAAAATAAAAATAAAAAAGAAAGATCAAAATAATTCACCCCATTAAAAGGAGTATAAATAATTTACAAATATATCAATGTGCTCTCACCAATGCATTATTTTTAAGTAGGTAAATGTTATGTACCAATGCCTTGATAATGATAAAAAATCAATTAATAACAATCCACTTTGAGGGGGAAACCTCCTTTTACAATATATTCAATGCACACATGTACAATATGATATGATATGATTATAAGACTAGGTCTCCTTGGTATATATATAGGAGACAAAGGGTGCAACTATAATGAAAGGGTACAATGAAGGGTTCTATCCTACATATAAATGTAACACTAGAAATGTAATAATTAAATATCTATTGCTTAATAAGGGGTTTTATACCTAACATGGGGCTTTGTGTAGGGATTAACATGCCCCTCACCTTCAAACAAGTGTTGTCCTCAACACCTGACTAACTGCAGGTGTTTCTGCATGAAGACCTCATCTTCCTATGCTGCCTCTTCCATTTGTAGGTTCTTCCATTTGATGAGGTACTCAATAATTTATCGATTTCACAGCCACTTAATCCTTGTTTCAAGGATTGTTTTTGGTTCTAGTACGTTTTCCCCTTCTTCATTAATATTTTGTAAAATAATTTGTACTGAGATCTTGTCACCGATTACCTTATTTAAGTAAGAAACATGGAATACTAGATGTACATGTGAATATGGAGGCAACTCCAACTTGTAATCCATACTTCCAATCCTTTGTAACACCTTATAGGGGCCATAATATTTGGGTGCTAATTTATTGTCCTTATTTTTTTGCTTGAAGGACATTTGTTTATATGGTTGTAGCTTCAAAATACCTAATCCCCCACTTCAAATTTCCTTTCACTGTGATGTTGATCTTCTTATTGTTTCATCCTATTTTGTGCCATAACCAAGTTATCCTTCAACAGTTTGAGAACCTATTGTTGGTTCCCTATGTGGTCCTCCACTGCCTAAACCTTTGGAGTCCCTTTCAAGGGTGATGTGATGGATGGAGGATGATATCCATAAATTGCCAGAAATGGGGACATTTTTGATGAAGTATAGAAGGATGTGTTGTACCACCATTTTGCCAAGGGCAACCATTGACCCATTTGTGTTTGTTTATCAAATGCAAAGCAACACATATATCCTTCTAAAAATTTATTCACAATCCTAGTTTTCCCATCGGATTGAGGATGACAAGATGAGATATGAGCCAATTAAGTACCCAAACAAGAAAACATTCCAGTTCAAAAATTTGCAGTGAAAATTGGATCTCTGTCACTTACAATAATCTTGGGGACTCCATGTAGCTTTTGAATTGTTTCCATGAATGTTGTAGCTACTGTACTTTCTTTAAAAGGATGTGAAAGAGAGAAAAATGGGCATAATGTTTTAGTTGATCCACTACTACCATGATGATAGTCTTTCTTTCATATTTTTGTAAACCTATAAAAAAATCCATTGAAAATTCATCCCAATGTTGATTTGGTATAACTAATGGTTGTAGGAGACTTGGTGGCTTGATTGTATCTCCCTTATTCTGTTGGCAAACCACAAATTTAAACACAAAATTTTGAACATCTGTTTTAAGACCTTCCCAGAAAAAATCCTTCTTGATCCCGTGGTAAGTTTTAAAGAATCTTGAATGTCCTCCTATAGGAGAAGTGTGCAATTCTATAAGGACCTTCTGTTTGAGTTGGGAATTCTTACATAAATATAAGTGATCATGATACCATATCAAATCATTATTCCATACAAATTTATCTAATGCACCAAGGTCCTGTTGTATTTGTTGAATGATATTGCATACCTCTTGATCTTTTTTCCATTCTATCCTTGCTTGTTCCACCCAATTAGATTGAGGAATAAAAATGGCACATAGTGAACCCTCTGTTTCTTCTTCTTTCCTTGAAAGTGCATCTGCTACAATATTATGTTTTGATTTCTTGTAGATAATTTCAAATTCATAACCTAACATCTTTGTAACCCATTTTTTTTCTCTTTTGAAGATAATCGCTCCAAGAAGTACTTCAAAATATAATGGTATGTTTTTACTTTGAAGTGTCTTCCTATTAGGTAAGAGTGCCATTTCTCAATTGCATGTAGTATGGCACACATTTATTTTTCACACATTTATTTTTCATGAATGGGTTCGAGTAAGTTTTTTCCTTTAATTTGGCTTCTTTCAAAGGCAAGGGGCATTTCTTCTTGCATTAAAACTACACCACTACAATGGGTTGAGGCATCTCAATCCACAATAAATGTTTTTGTGAATTCATGTGTGGCTAGGATAGGAGTTGTACAGATAGCCTCCTTAAGTTTTAAAAAATCTTTGGTTACTTATTGAGCCCAAGAAAATGATTCCTTCTTTAATAATGTTATTATAGGTGCTTCTATTTGACCACAGTTATTGAAAAACTTTTGTTAATAACCTATCAATCCTAACAATCCTCAAAGTTTCTTCAAGGTTTTGGGAATTTTCCATTCCCTCATAGCTTTAATTTTGTTAGGGTCAACTTTTGCACATT
>SNQJ01S0177195.1:0-13700 GCA_010110895.2 Picea sitchensis | reverse complement strand
ATTCCGGACCCCCTTTGCTTTCCTACCTTTAATAAGGGAGGGGGGGTCTGGAATGGGTGGTTGTGTGTGGGTCCCCCTGTCATTTCCTCAAAATTACCTCCACCTTTCATCTCCCACCATCTGTCTTCCACTCCATATCTCACCTCCGTTCAACGCCATCCTGGCCCACCTTATTCTCGTTTCAACATCTTGCCTTTCGACACCTGTCCTTCTCCTTTCCACATCGCTCTGTCATAACCAGCATGTCCTCCCTCGACCAATCATGTCTCGTCACCTCTTCATTCGTTGTTTTCCCTCATCCCTGCCTGGTCACCACTCATCCACCACTTCCAATCATGTGCCCCGGTCTTCGCACCAGCCTCCACGCCTTATCCATTAGGTTGTTCAGCTGATCTAGGTGGAAATGCAAGAGGGCCTCCACGTCCCAAGAGTGCAATGTTGGTCGGGCCATTCTCAATCCCAAGGAAGCAGTTATTGAAGTAGTTGGTGGTGGTTAGACATCGTCTCCACCATAAATGGAAAGTCCAGAAAGGGGCCTAAGAATAGTCAATTCTTTTGCAGAGTTTCCAGAAGCCTGGATGTGTCTAACACAAGCACACAACCATCCAGAGACTGTAGGTGCAGTCTGCTAGTAATCATGCAGAGGTAATGTTTTTAATGATAAGTCTCATTTTTGCTGTTGTTATTGGCCTTGGGTATATGTAGGCAATTTGTCCATTTTTGTAAAGGATTGATGGTAGAGGTAAGCTCCCGACTGGAAATCTTTAACAAAGCCTCTAGTTCTCTAGTTATACCATGATATTTTGAGATTTCTTGTTTAATGGAGGCCAGCCTTCTCCTTTCCTCGTTCTTATAAATCTTAAGAGCTCGGGCATGGATGATTCATTCGGGTGTTGTTGTAACTATATGATGTATGTTTGATTGTATTAGTTCCACAACGTTTGAGGTTTACTTTGAAGTTTCTCTGGTCTAAGAGGATCTCATATCTAAGACTTTTCCCTTCTTTTCTTTCACTTACTCACCACTATGCAAACTCTCTGGCTTAAGTTGAATCAAGACCTTGCATGTCTTTGTTGTTCCAGCCCATTTTTCTGAGTGAGTGATATTGTCCTGAGTTTACTTCCATTTGATCACCCCTTTTATAAAAAAATCATGACATAAACTGATGGGCGTCAGGCTCTGCTCCTACTGCAATCCAGGAGTGACTTACAATGCCAACATTTCTGATGTCGTTGCCGGGGACGAAGTTGAAAATTTTCCCTGGGATTGAACAACATTGAGCCTCTGATTCTAAAGGTGCATCAGGCATCAGAGCCTTTGAATATTGCTACTGTGCACCTGGTGACTCCATTGTGACGACTCCACTGGGGTGAAACTACTGTGTTAATTGTGGCTTCCAGAGGTAGACACACGCAGTCCCATCCACAGCTTCCTCTAGCTACGCTTGAAACTGATCCGGAGGTGATCATCAGAAAAGGGAAGGCCTCTCAAGGAGAAACTTCCACCGCTGAACCAGGTAATTCGAAAACTTTTTTCTGTAGAATCTCCATTTTCTTCTTCTCAGCTTCCTAGAAGACTTGTTTCCAAAGTTTCCCATTTTCTAAATTTTGGGAGTGTTCCTGCTGATTTTTCCCCTGCTGGTCTGAGATTGGAGGGATAAATCCTTGTCACTCCCCTCTCCCCTGAAGTTGTACCTTGGCATAGACCCTGAACCACAGAAGATTTCACCACCCCTCCTCTTGTTACTATTGTTGCTATTGCACAGAGAGAAGCGTCTACTAACTCAAGCCCTTTATCCTTCTCTCTGAATCCCTCATTGTTTCCCTTTCCACCTGGTAGCACATTCCCAATATTCCCTGTTCGAGCTCCTTCTTCTCTGATTTCTCCTCCACCTAATATTCCTATGGCAAGAGAAAATCCCCCTATGACCAGAATGGAGGCTATAATAGATGCCAGGTATGCTCCCCTTGTGTTACCTCAGCCTCTCAATCCCCTTCTAGAAGATGGCTACCTTAAGTAGTTGCCCAAGTTTACGGGCGAAGGGGACATAGCCATAGAAGAGCACCTTGGAGCCTTTTACAGCTTCACAGATGACCATGTTCTCATGCATGCAAACGTATGGATGAGGATTTTCGTTCATAGCCTTGAAGGCGAGGCTAGAAAGTGGTTTCGGGCCCTGCCTCTTGGATCTATAGATGGGATTGAGGCTTTGGATAATGCCTTTTTGAGACAATGGGGAGACAAAAAAGACTTCATGTATTACATGACAGAGTTTGGGTCTTTGAAGAGGAAGGAAGGAGAGCTTGTCTCTGACTTCTCCAAGAGATTCAATAAGATGTATAATAAAATCCCCATTGAGATAAAACCCTCAGAAGCCTCTGCTAAGATCACTTATGCTAATGCTTTTGATCCCGATTTCTGCCTTCTGTTGAGGGAAAGGAGAGCCACTACTCTGGCTCACATGCAGGATGCAGCCGTGGAAGTGGAATATAACATGTTGGTTGTTGATTGACTCATGGATAAGGCTGACAGAGACATATCCAGGAAGAGACCTGAAGCCTCCCCATCCAATTCCTCTCCCCTTCCCCTTCAGATGGACGAGGTAACTAGAATGCTAAAATCCCTTTCAGCTAGAATGGAAAAGTGGGAGTTAGAAGGGAAGCCCATGTATAGAAATCCCCAAAATGTTGATAACAGAAGCTTCAGGAGGCCCGGTAACAATGTGCCACAGGCTTTGCCAAGGGAACAAAGGATCAAAGACATAGAGGATCAAAGGATCCAAACCCCTCTCCAAAATAACCTAGTTTCTCATGAGGAAGGAGAGGAGATAGATGAGTTCGACCCTGAAATTCACTGCATTGAAGACACCTTCCCTTTCCCCCATTTGACTCAATCTATATATGAAGAATCCCTTATGAATAGTCAGGTTAATTAGTTGGGTAAAGGGGAAAAGGCCAACAACACTCCCAACAGATATAATCTTAGGTCAAAGAAGAAAGAAGGAAATTTTGATAGCCAGGATCAACCCCTCATAAAAGAAAGGTCTGCTAAACCTGTTATAATCACTACTAAAGAAAAGAAAACTCAAAATACTTCGCCAGCAGCCAAAGAACCTGTCTCTAAGGTAAGGGAAGCTCCTAATCCTTTTTATTCCTTTAATTTTGAGCATGAAATTCAAAAGATTAGGATTCCCATACCCCTCTCAGAGCTAGTTAAAATGAGGATTTCAAAAGATCCCTCTCCAAGCTACTACAATCCAAGTCCCCTCAGCCTACCATAGACTTAGTAAACCTTCAAGATGAAAATCCAACAGTCGTCCTAGGCCCCATGGTAGAAGACAGAGATGATTCATCCCATCCCTTCTACACATCCCTGAACATACATGATAAGGTGCTGCATAATTGCCTCATGGATTCAGGAGCTTCCCACAACCTTATGCCTAAATTAGTCATGGAAGAATTGGGACTGGAGGTGACAAAGGCTTATCATGATCTTTACTCTTTTGATTCAAGGAGGGTGCAATGTCTTGGAGTCATCAAAGACTTAGTGGTCTCTTTATTTCAACTGCCAATGAAGAGTGTGGTCATGGACATTGTGGTAGCTGATGTCCCCCCCAAGTTTGGCATGTTGTTGTCAAGATCTTGGATTAAAATACTTGGAGGAACATTACATATGGATCTCACATATGCCACCATTCTAGTATTCGTAGGGGAACACACGAGGTTGTACAAAGAAGCTCAACTAGCCTACATTGTTAGTGATGAAGCGAACCCCACCAATCATCCCATCTTTGCACTTGACACTGATTTGGGGTCTAGTTTATTATAGACCACTCAGACTCCCGAAGCTCCTTTACAGGTTAGAAAGTAGCCCATTTTTAACCATGAGACACCTCCTCCAGCCACCTCTATTTGGAAGATGTTCTTCGACAGAGCTTATTCTAGCGTAGGCACTAGCGCTGGAGTGGTTTTTGTGTCACCTTGTTAGGAAACCATATCCCTATCATACAAGTTGGAATTTGAAACCACCAACAATGTGGAAGAGTATGAAGCTTTTGTTCTGGGTATGCGGGCTACAAAAGAAATGGGAATTAAGGAGGTAGTAGTGTTCGGAGATGCTGAGTTGATAATCCAACAAGTCAGAAATGCTTATCGGGCTAAGCATCCTCAGCTCAGAAGTTACAGAAATGAGGTGTGGGACCTAATTGATAATTTCTTCTCAACTTTCAACATTTCTTTTATTCCAAGAGAGGAAAATACTTTGGCCGATTCCTTAGTTGTCTCGGCTAGTATGTTTAGGATCCCTCTACCAGCTAAGATCAAATATGGGGTCGAAATAAGATACAGGCCATCCATCCTGGACATTGTCAAGCATTGGAAGGTATTCGAAGACGATCTTGAAATCAAAAAATTTCTTTAGTCCGTCAATGAATTTTCTGCATTTCACATTGATCAGGACCCTGATCCTGAAGGTGACCTCACCCTGAGGTATTTTTAAATAAAATTGTTAATCACCATATTGTTCAGTTGCCTAGCAATCACATTCTGAAGGGACTAGTCCCTCTAGAAAGACTCTTCGATGGGAATGATGTGGCAGTAAAGGGTAGGATTTTAAGAGGAGATGCTGATATAGCTAAGTGCAACATTGGCACATAGGAGGAGCCTAAGTTTGTCAAGTTGTCAAGCAGCCTGACCCAAGAGCAGAGGGCCAAATATACTGGGTTATTAAGAGAATTTTTTGATGTGTTTGCATGGACATATGAAGACCTCAAGACATATGACACATCTGTCATTGAGCACAAGATCCCACTGAAGGAAGAGGCTAGGCCATTTAGGTAGAAGCTAAGATAGATAAATCCCATGTTGCTGCCTATCATGGAGAGAGAGGTGAAGAAGTTGTGAGATGCCCAAATCATTCTCCCCTTGAGATATTCTGAGTGGGTGGCCAATCTGGTCCCTGTGAGGAAGAAAATTGGAGAAATTAGGCTCTGTGTTGATTTTAGGAACCTGAATAGGAGCTCAAAGAAACACAACTATCCCTTGCCCAACATGGAACACATATTGCAGAGGGTAACTGGTGCATCTAGGATATCTATGATTGATGTTTTTTCTATCTATAATCAGATATCAATCATGCCTGAGGACAGAGAAAAAATGGCCTTCACCACTCCTTGGGGAACATTCATGTACGCCAAAATGCCTTTTGGATTGATGAATGCGAGGGAAACATTTCAATGAGCCATGGATATAGCTTTCATTGGGGAGAAAGATCAGTTTGTGGTGATATATCTGGATGACATCACAGTCTTCTCCAAGTCTGATAAAGATCATCGCTACCACTTGAGGAGAGTTTTCTTGAAATGCCAGATGTTTGTCCTATCCTTAAATCCCAAGAAATCTTCATTTTCTATGAAGGAGGGGAAGTTGTTAGGCCATATAGTATCAGCAGAAGGAGTGAGAATTGATCCTAGTAGGGTAGAGGCAATTCATACCCTATCACTTCCCAGGTCTAGAAAAGAAGTCCAGGCCTTTTTAGGGAAGATTAACTTTATGAGGAGGTTCGTCTCAAATTTTGCTGAGGTGGTGAAACACATCACAGCCATGCTCAGAAAGGGAAATGAAGCAAAGTGGACTGTTGAACTCAGGGAATCTTTTGTCCAAATAAAGAAGGCATTGGTTGAGGCACCTGTGCTGATCAATCCTGACAATTCCAAGGATTTCCTAATTTTTTCTTTTGCTTCTTTTGATACAGTAGCAGTGGTCTTATTGCAAAAAAATGAGGAAGGGAGAGAGAAACCTATTTCCTTCTTCAGTAAGGCATTGAGAGATGCAAAAATCAGGTACGAGATCATGGAGAAGCGGGCCTATGCCTTGGTGAAAGCCCTCAAAGATTTCAGAGTCTATGTATTGCATTCAAAAGTGACTGCATATGTTCCTTCAACCTCTGTGAAGGACATCCTTATACAGACAGACATAGATGGGAGAAGAGGTAAATGGATTGCCAAGATCCTAGAGTTTGACTTGGATATTAAGCCCACCAAGTTGGTTAAAGGGCAGGGTTTAGCCAAGCTGCCGGCTGAATCCAATTGCAAGGCCTTGGGGGTTAGCTTCATCAACGCTTTCTCATCAAATCAGTAAGTTGAGTCGCCCAACAAATGCTCTCAGAGTGGCTTATCACTAGCAGAATGCACCTGGTACAGAGACATTTTGTACTTTCTGCAAGAGCTGAAGCCTCCTGATGGAATGGGAAAAAGCAAGGCAAGAGCTTTAAAGCTCAAGGCAGTCAGGTATTTCCTTATTGACCATGTCTTGTACTGGAGAGACCCTCTAGGGGTGTTTCTGAGGTGTCTGAACCCACAGGAAGCCCAGAAAGTTATGTTTGATTTCCACAGTGGCCTTTGTGGGGCGAATTATTTCTGGAAGACCACAGCCCACAAAATTCTCAGGGTTGGGTACTACTGGCCCACATTATTCGTTGATGTCTGCAGAGAAATTAGATCTTGCATCAAATGCCAAAGGTTCTCAGGAAAACAGCAGCTCAAATCTCTACCACTAAAGCCTGTAGTAGCTTCAGCACCCTTTCCACTGTGAGGGTTGGAATTCATTGGACAAATTCATCCTTCTTCAAGTGGCTAGCACAGATGGATCCTGACTGCAACGGACTACTTCACCAAGTGGATAGAGGTTGTCCCCACTAGGAGTGCTTCACACAAGGTAATTATCAGCTTCATGGAGGACATCATAGCCAGATTTGGCTATCCCAGCAGAATTTTCACCAATAATGCTACTTCTTTCAAGTCTGAGCCCCTGGTTAAGTTATGTGAGCAGTTTAGGTAAGTGCCTACAACCATGAAATAGAAGCTAAAGGCCTAAACATTAGTTTAGGTAATCATGAGACATAATCTAATTGACATAGAAGCAGCAGTGGAACTAGTAGAAACTATGAGGAATATAAGGATGGAAGTGAAGAGATACAATGTTGATAATGAGAATGTAATAAGAGCCTATGAGGAATAGAATCAAATAAATAATCAATTGTTACAAAGTATAAATCAGTTGCAAAAGAAAATAAAGATTGGATCGGGTTCAAGATATGAGGAAGAAGGCATACCATGTGCCAGGAGGGATAACTACAGAAGATCCATGCACCCAATAAGTGATACTATAACTCAAAGACAATACTACTCACCTACTCATTCAATTGAAAATTTGTATGCATCTAAAGTTTCAAGAAGCAACCCTGAAGTTTCCTCGATTAGGCATCAAAGAAGAAGATATGAGTTAGACAACTTGCAAGGTGAGATTAGGAAGCTTATGCCACCAACCTTTAATGGTGAAAAAAAAATGGAGATGATGTTGAAACCTTGGAATAAATATTTATTTTCAGTTGCATAGTTACTCATCTAACCTAGAATCTAGGATTTCCATATACCATTTACATGGAAAATACTCTATGTGCTGGGACCAGTTGAAGCAAGTCAAGAACATTAATGAGAAAGGATTTCTTGGAAGCAGTTTAAAAAATATTTTCAACAGCAATATCTTTCAAAGAAATACTATGAAAAGAAGATCCAAGAGTTCTTTCAACTCAAGTTGGGAAACATAACGATGGAGGAATATGAAAATATGTATTTGGAGTTGTTGAGTTATGTGGGATTTATAAAATAGGAGAAGGTGAAAATAAAAGGGTTCTTAAGTGTACTACCATATTTTTACAAAGAAAAAGTTCAATCTAACTAACCCAAGACTCTAGGAAAGAACATTAGAAAGGCTAAGTACTTGTATGAGAAAGGAAAAGGAAGAAAGCCTTTTAGAAATATTGGAAGGATAAGAATAAGGAGAAATTGGATTAGAGAAATAAGGGATTCAAACCTCCTTTCAATAGAAATATTACTGAAACATACCAGTGAAATCAAACAACTCAAGATGAATCCAAAATGGCGCATTCCTTAAGAAAAAAGGGGAAGGCCACCACTAAAATTTGTGGGGATGTAAATAAGAGCATATATCCAAATATTTCCCTCATAGAGAAGAAACAATGAGAACTCTGCACAACCTTGAGGAGGGTACCACAATGGATGACATGGGAAAAAATATCCCAAGGATATAAGAATCCCTAGAAGATCGACGGGTAGAACATAAATCCCACATGATTGAGGTGGAAGGTAAGATTATTAATCAAACTGCTGCTATTTTAATTGATTCAATAGAAAACCATAATTACATTGACCCCAAATTAGAGGGCATATTTCATTTAAAGAAAAGTAAGCTTGAAAGATCATGGTTGATTTAACTAGCCATTAGGACCAAAAGAAGGATCAATGAGATTGACAGAGGTTATCCAATAGACTAGATGGAATGGACTAGATGGAAAAGCATCACCCTATCTTAGACTACCATAACAAGATATTTACATGTCTTGATGAAGAAGGAAATTAGATCATTGTGAAAGGAATTCAAAGACCCACTTCTATAAGGGATATTTCAGCCTTATAGTTGAAGAGATGTTTTAGGAAAGGATTTCAATTGTATGCAACTCATGTGGAAGAGCTAGCCAAGACCAAAGGGTCAAGTCTTGATGATCTTCCAGTGTTATAGGAATTTGAGGACATATTTGAAGAAATACCAAGTTTTCCACCAAAGAGGGATATATATTTCTCTATTGATTGAATGCCTGGAGCTTCCCTAGTATCAAAGAATCCTTATAGAATGAGCACACTAGAATTAAAATAATTAAAAATGTAGATAGAAGAATTGTTGAAGAAAGGGTGCATATGCCAAAGTGTCTCACCTTGGGGTGCACTAGTACTCTTTGTGAAAAGGAAGGATGGAACATTGAGGCTATGTATTGAATTTAGATAGTTGAATGAAGCCACTATGAATAATAAATACCCTCTACCCAGAATCATTGACCTCTATGATCAACTAAGAGGAGTAAAGATATTTTCAAATATAGATATGAGATCAGGATATCACCAAGTGAGAATCAAGGAAGAATACATCAGCAAGACAAATTTTAGAACCAAGCATGAGAATTATGAATTTGTAGTGGTGTCATTTGGATTGACAAATGCATCAATTGTGTTTATGTGCTTGTTGAATGGAATATTCATAAATTATTTGGACAGGTTTGTCGTTGTGTTCTTAGATGACATGCTTATATTTTCCAATTTAGAGAAATAACATGAACAACACTTGAGATTGGTACTACAACTACTAAGGGAGCATCAATTGTATGCCAAGATGAGAAAATTCTCTTTTTACCAAGAATAGATCCACTACTTGGGGAACACAATTGCATAGGAAGGCATAGCAGTGGATCCAAAGAATATTGAAGCCATTAGGGGATGGATAGTAACAAAGAATATTTTAGAGGTTAGATGTTTTATGGGATTAGATGGATACTATATGAGGTTTATAGAAATATTCTCCAAGATGATTCATCCCATCACTTCTTCACAAAATAAAGGAACTATGTTTGAATGCACAACAAAGTGTGAGGAAAGTTTCCATAAATTGAACGATTTACTTACCAGTGCACCTATTTTGAAGATTGCAAATCCAAATGAAAATTTTGTGGTATGCATAGATGCATTCAAAGAAGGACTTGGTGGAGTCCTTACTCAGAATGGACATGTAATTAGTTATGAATCTGTAAATCTTAAAGAAAAAGAGAGGAATTATTTCACACATGAATTGGAGCTTGTTTCCATAGTACATACATTGAAAATCTGGAGACACTACTTAATGGGGAAGAAATTTGAATTGAGGACATACCACAGTGGTCTGAAATTTTCATTTGAACAACCAATGTTAAATGCCAAGAAAACAAAATGGTTGGAATTTTTAAGTGAGTTTGACTTTGGCATCATTTATTTCAAAGGAAAAGAGAATAAAGTTGTTGATGCACTCAACATAAGCGTATATATCATGCATTCTACAACCATTATCATGCATATATCATATTTAAAGAGAATAATTTTAGAGGATGTTGTTACAGACTAGCATTACCTATAGGAAAAAGAAGGATTATAGAAGGAAGATGTACATAAGAAATTTAAAGAGTATAAGTTGAGAGAAGATGGAATAATTATGCACAAAAATAGAGTATATATTCCTAATTCAAGTGAATTAAGGAATTTGGTAATAAAATAAATGCATAATGTTCAATATGTCGGACATCTTGGTTATCCGAAAACAATTGCAACAATAAGAAGACAATACATTTGGCTATGAATGAAAAAGGATGTGGCTGATTATATAGCAAGGTGCATGGAATGTTAAAGAGTGAAGTCTGAGCATAGGCAAAAAACATGTTTGCTACAAACATTTCCAATTTCAAAGAGGAAATGGGAAGTGGTAACCATTGATTTTATCACTAAGTTGCACAAGACAGTAAGACAACATGAATCAATAATGGTGGTAGTGGATAAATTGAAAAAGGTTTCCTTGGAGAGAAGTGGAATAGCCTAAGGGACTACATTGCAGAGAAGAAAATTCATTTATTTGGGTTGTGTAGAATGAAGGGGAAAGAGAGATGGAAAATTGGGATTGATGTGTGTGTGAGAGAGAGAGAAAATAGTTTGTAACAACTTGATAGTTTCACTGGTGTGTGATAATTAGAGTTGGCTTAGGTGCCCATCCTTTTGGATTCATATCCTTAGCTTGGGGGTGGCCCTATTGTAGAGAGAGAGAAAGAAACAATGAGCCTAAGCTTGGGTGGAACATACGATGTCTACATCTAGTCAGTGTAACAATATTTTAAAGATAAGTTATATGTCTTATGTGTATTATATTTTCATTGTGTTATTTATTGTCTAATGTTTTATATTGCATGAGAATTCTGCATTGTAAATATTGTATACTTTTTCTTGCTTGCTACATTGACTACAAGTACATTGCATGTTTTCTTTATTCATATAAATATGGTATTAGAGTTTCAAAATTAACTCAATAACATGAATTGTGAGGTACCCAGTGCACCGGGGTACGTTACGCAATGAAATAATTGTCATTCCATGCTTGAGATCCTTCTCTTCTCTCTCGTATTTCCACCAAACAGCTACTCTCTTTTTTGGTGAGGCTAACCTCTTGTGTCGCTTCAACTCCTTTGATATCTTCTTCTTCTTGATGGAGATGCAAGGAAATATTCATCGTCTTTATTCTTCACTCTCCACACCCTTCTCTTCATTGTATGTTTTCTTGGGTGAAGCTCTAGATGAAGTTGCAAATACTTTGTTTCCTAATGTGCACTAAACTTGTAGTGGTGGAAAAAGTTTGTATTTCTAATATAGGGACTAACTAACATGCTCCTCCTCTCCATGTGCATTTAATTTCATTTTTGGATTAGAGAATCCTTCTTGTCATTCCTCCTCTAAAAGTAATATGACTTGTGGCATGTGGCTTGATTCCCCCACCAATATGCCACCTAATGGCCTTTCTTCCCACAAAATGAACATACCTTTGAGTACCAATAGTTGCAAATGTTATGACCTTTCTTCCTGTAGTAGTGAAAAATGAGCAATGTCTTGTTTGATTTAGACATATTGGTCTTGTTCTTCTTCTTTCATCGACCAATTGGCTTGTCACTTCTTCTATTTGCTAGAGTAGGTTGAGTCTTTGATATATTCTCATAGTTTCCCTTCTTCAATCTGCCATAAGAAGGTTGAAGTAGTATTGGGATACCACCTTCATGTATTATTGATCTTTATTTTGATGAGTAGGCTAACTATTCGATGTCTTTTTCCTTCGCAAAAGTGGTCCTCATTGTTATGGGATTTTCCCCTCTACCATTGAAACCTAGGACTTCATGCTTGATCCTCGGTACAACTACAATGGGGATTAGGATGCCTTGCCTATCCCTTGTCTATCGTAGCCAATTTTCCTTAATAATTTGGAACCATTTCCTCTGGTATGATTTTCAAAATCACCCAAGTTCTCTTGAGACAGGTCTAAGGAAGGTGAGGTTACCAGAGTTGTTTTAGTCATGGTGTTGGCCTCGACAGTTGCAATGTAAAGTGGGTTTGTTTCCTGGTGCTCTTGGATTTTTTCTTGGAGATTTGTCGAGGCCTCCTCCCTCTCTTCCAATTATTGTTTCAACTAAGACATCATTTTAGTGAACCTATATTATTGCTAGTTATCCAATTGAATGTCATTCTCTCCCAAGTGTACAACCTAAAATGTATGGTTGTCACATTTTTTCTTAACCACAGTGAGATAGTCTTGGAATTCATTAAATTGATTCTTTAATAGAAACAACCTTGTTGAGATATCAAGGTTCTTTTCCATCTCCCTCATCCTCTGGTTTAACATCTATACCTATTCCTTCAAGTGTTTGTTTTATCCTTGGAGCTAAGAATTGATTACCCTTAAGTCTTCCAACCTCTCTATGTTTCCTTTTCCCATGTTGAGTTTGCACTCTCTTCAAAGAATGAACAATTGTGTCACATTCAAGGATTCAACTACTTTATTACCAATATGATATGCAAATGAGGGACTTATATCCCACTCACTTCACCAACATGGATCCTCTACGGTGAAAATGAGGGACTTATGTTCTTGGGTTTAACCTATATGCAACACTAAACTCTTCCTTTCATAAGGATACCAGTCCTCTATTCTCAATGAATCTCTACTCTGGAATGATTGTCTAGCTCCTTTCTCTATGTAACCTACACACCATAAACTAGATGAAAATGCAATGGAAATTTCATGTTCCTAATGAGCCAACCAATTATAGGTCTCTAACTTTGTAGGATCTCAAGTTCTCTATTTCTATAATTGATTCTCTGGGGATTTTGTGCACAATGTGATTCTAAGTGCAACTTCTCTTGGCTCAGTATTACTCAAAAGGCATGTGAGGTTGGTTTTTTCATGTGTGTCAAGGTCAAATACCAATAAAAATGGTGTATGAAAGGATTCAAGGCTTGAGCTCTTTCATGTTACCTCATATTTGCCATGCTATGTCACTCATTGCTAACTAAGTGACACAAACTCCAACTCTGTATGTGAAAAACTCCATCAAGGATTCAATCCAACTGTTCACATATGTACCGCATGGATATGAAATTGAGATTTCTTATTTATCCTTTGATAGCTTATGCTTGGTATAACATTACTCAAATTGGTGTCTAAGGGACTTAGTTCCTCTTGCACTAGTTTGAAGATTATTTAATGAGACTGTGTTGTTCCATTACATTCCAACACTCAAATCTCATAGTAATGAAGTTTCTTCTTCCTTTGAAAATAACTTGCTTGAATTTAACTTTCCTATTCTAAAAATGAACCTTCTTTCCACAAATAACAATAGCAATGTTCTCACACACCCTACAACAATCTTTTTGTTAAGTTGGGAAATTCTTGTAAGTCAAGCGAGAAATAATATAAAAAATTATAACTGCACATTGGCCATGAATATAGTAACCATCCATGATGCCACCAAAATTTTCATTCCCAGTAGTGTCCCAATAATAAAGGAAATATTTCCACAGTTTAGAAAAATAACTCAAGAGAGAAACTCTCACATAGGTTGTAAACAAGGGAAAATGTTGTAGTCTCAGGAATTAGGGTAGGCATTCAAGAGAGACACATTAAGCACATCAATAACACATGCACATACTCAAGAAGTATTGGTGGGAAGGTTAACCAACCACCTTTGTATTCCATCTTTGTGATTATATATACATAGGAGAAATGGTTGGA
>SNQJ01S0177194.1:0-19848 GCA_010110895.2 Picea sitchensis | reverse complement strand
GGAGGAATAGGATTATTCAGAGAAAAAATGATAACCCTATGTGGAAGACTTACCAAGATATCTATGAGTGCTCATGGAACTTCGACAAAGGAAGAATTTTAAGTTTTTAAGTTTATTGAGAACAACACTACATTTGCTATGTTATTAGGAAAATCGTGGATTGAAAAATATCAGGCCAAAAGAAAAGAAGAAGAAGCCTTAGAACAAAAGAAGCAAGAGTTAAAACATTTCATGACTAGGAGGATTGCACACTTGATTGAAGAACAGGAGAACCAGGCGAAGCTATTTCAAACCAAAGATTTGGATGTCGAAGTTGGAAGAAAATTAGAAGACCCACATAATACTGAAGTACCTATTACGGATATAGATGAAGTATTACCCTTGATTTCTAGGAAGGAACCTCAACAACGCGAAGTTACTCTACCATAAGAAGATAAGAACCATAATGGAAAAAGGAATACCGAGACGAAGCTCACTGGAAAGAAGGCTAGAAAAATAAGTAAGAAGAGAGATAAGATTGAGAAGTTACAAAAGGTTCCTGAGGGAACTTTGTGGAAGGAAAATTTTCAAAAATGGAGCTTATTTGGAATGTCGAACATTGTCACATGGCGCCATGCGGAAACAATAACCATTAGAGGCAATTATAACTCATTTGTAGATGGCTGAATGGGTAGAAAGGAATTTATGATAAGAAAGTTTGCCTCCAGACCGTTGGGACCATGCCACAACAAACAAAGGCCGAGGTTAATGAAGGCTTCTCACGTTGCAGAAGTCTGACACTTAAGTTATCTATTTATCCCATGCGTGCCATAGCGAACACTGTCGTGACTATCAAAGCTTCGCAACATGGTTGATTTATCATAGTGATCACCGCGTTAGTGCCATCTATCCCGTTGCATCGAACAATTAATCTTCGAACACAAGACATTCAACCATGAAGATGTAGGGGCCGAGCTTAGCACTGGAGAGAAAATTGTCGAAGAAGTTCTTATTGACAATGATTGAAAGAGTAGTAATGCGAAAGAGTGATTTCTGCAAGTAATCAAACATCATCGACGAGAGGAATACAAGCCTCTCCGTCAACTACTCAGCGAACCCGGATCATCAGACATCGACAAAAATGAGAACTAAACGAGGAGATGACCCTAGCCAATGCGGTGATCCACATCCATATTGCTGAATTACATCCACCTCTAGCTTCGGGCCGTTAATTCCGAGAATGAATTATTGCCAAGATAATTGAGTACACCACTGATTCACATTTACATCGAAGGAATACACCGCAGTTTATTATAGCGGGATAAGATTGTGGTGTTGAAGTTTAGTGACTTCAACCTCGAAGGTCATAAAACTACGGTATACTTGCCTGTATAAGTACGACCAAGATGAAGGGAATAAATCAAAGATAATCCCTCGGTAGTGAATGATGAACTATCCACCTTGATTACACTCTGTTAGATCTCAGGAAAATCCCACCGCCGAGAAGGCATAAGGAAGTGAATTTCTATGTCAAGTTATTGCTTTCATGTTACCATGGTGGCTACCTATGGCTGAACCGTTGGATTACGGTCGACTGACATTGATCCATAGGATCACATGCTTAAGCATGCAAGGACTCGATCCACAAGAATTCTATCGAGGAAAAGCCACAGAATACGTATTACACTAGCACATAAAATAAAGGATACATATGGTGATGTCGAAAGGCATTGAGAATACGAAGGTAACCTCCATCGGAAATAATTAAGTGCGCCTTACTGCCAGTTAATTGTAGGAAAGTTAGTAAGGAAGAACAAACCTACGCAGGTCACATACATTGTTGTTGACCTTGAGGAAGAAATGCATTAGAAGGTTTATAGATGAATTTGGTGAAGTACCTAGTCAACCAAATAAAATTGGATTGTCGAGAAGCTCAAGATCAAGGCTATGAGTTCCATTTTAGCTAGCTCTTGATCCTTGTCACATTTGTTTCTTTGGAGATGCTTGGGAAGGTGCGAACTTCCCGAATATTGAACCATTCAATCCAATTGCTGCAAAGTTCACTACCCTTTGGTACTTTCGAGTGATATGAACAAACATTGGCGGTCGAACACTATTTTTCATATGTACTACCTTCAATTTAGGATAACCACAGAAGAAGAACCTCGCATGACTCCAAAGACTACTGATTTTGACCTCTGATGAAGTTCTATGCAGATCGACACTTCATCTACCTTACGGCGTGAACCCGATGAACATAAGGATCACACGCAATTACTAAAATCTCCACGAGAAAGTAGGATCTTGAGGAGATCACTAAAGAGTGGTTGGAAGACCTCCTTATTCAGTGAACCACGTAGAGATGTTTGATCACGGCGACCTAAAAACCGTTACGATACACCCGGACGATTAAAGCGAAGAAGACCAAGAAGTACAATAATTAATAAATTTTCGGGAAATATTGCCCGGTATCCCTTATTGGGGTGTGAAAAGAATAAAGAAATAAATATGAGTACATAGAAGTGAGCAGTAGTGAAATAACACCGTAGAGAGATGAGGCCCGATCCATTTAGAAGAGGAAAGGAGGGAAAGGATTTCTTCCAGAGACCTTCTTCACGGAAGAAATCCAAAGAACCCATGCCAGAGTGACCAAGATGAGAGACCATTAGCACTCTGGGTGACTTCCTTCATCATAGCCTCCCTCAGCAAGGGCTTTCGGTGTGGAGAAAAGAAGCTAAGCGAGGAATGTATGTGGACTTAAGGTCGGTTCGGGGTACAATAGGCTCTTTTAGTCTAGCGCGCCAGTGTCAGCTGTGCCCCGTCATCGAGAGAACCAAACTTGGGGAGTAGAGCCAGCCCGACTCCATAGATTAGCTAATGTGGTCAAAGCTTGTCTTCTTTGGGCACAAGAAGAAGTAGAACAAGCTACCCAGACGGAAAGAAGGGGCACAAGGTGACATTTAGAACAACACAGAATTGTAGAACAAGATAAGATTGATCTCCAGGCTAAGTTTTAAGAGGAGAAAGCAGTGCATCAGAGAAGAACAATTTCTCCGCGAGCAACTCGAGTAAAAGCGTTAAGCATAGCCCTCTTCTCTCTGTGACAGGATTAGAGATACAGGTTGAAGACCGAGTGACACTTCAAGTAGAGAATCTTGCAAAATTTGTCCATCAGCTACAACAATGAATAACAGAATTAGAGCTCACGCATTGTACCCGACACCCCATAGGATGTAAGGGACCAAAAGGTAACAAATGCTTTCGGCATAGTTGAAAGAATAAAGTCCCTTTCCACAGATGCAAGAAAGCTGAGTGATGTTAGTGCCCATACATGCTGAGAAATGGCAGAATCCAGGCTGAGAACCTTTGAGTCACACCTCCAGGGAAGTGAAGTATCAGAAGAGACAATCTGAGGCCTGAGTTGGAAATACTTGTCAAGCATTACAAAAATCAGCGATCTGAGAGAAACACAACTGCTTAGCAGGTCCTTACTATTTAGAGTACATTTATGGAAGTAACTCAAAGGAAACAACCTGTACAAGACAAGGCTTACAAACAGTTCACATGAATCGAAGGTCGAGGATAGGAACTGGAGAAAGTTGTCACTACAACCGAACAACACCTAGAGGGACCATTCAATAACACACTCATCCAATATTTTGCCGAGTAGGAGGAAATCACAAAGCAACAAGTCGAAGCATCTCGAGCCAAGATTGAGGATTTTGAATAAATACTAGTAAGATTAGAGTGACTCGGAATGAGGTGCAATTGGCCTGTTGGGGGCATGTTGGCCCTTGACCAAGTTTGAGATTCTTGGTCATGTTTGATCTAATTTTTGGACTTCGACAGAATTTCGAAGAAGGAGTGAAAGATGAAGCATAGATCGTTAGATCTCGACCTCTTTAAGACCCCTTTTGGGATTTGGGATTATGTAATGGGTATAGAGGAATGTTGGCCATGGGTTTACCCATGCGCCAGATGCCTATTTTGTATGTATAAATGAGAAATCTAGGCAATGTAAAGAAGTGGTTGAGGTTGTTGCAAGTAAGCTAAGTGCTAGAGTTGAATCTGTTTGATTAAGAGATGTAAGTGATTTGGTGCATATTGTGTGAGACTTTGCGAGAGCTAAGTGAAAGTCATTATAAGGGGTTTTGTTAACTAGGTCCCTACTGAAGGGAGGAGGGATCATGAAGCTATGCAAATCTCACGTCTCGATGGGTAGAGTTTTTCGAGGCTTTTTGCATGTATCCTATTGAAGAGATAATAAAGAAGACAAAGAGTTGGTGGATGTGAGGTGGGGGTGAACCAGCATTACATGTTATTAGTTCTCTACTTTTGTGCAATGTGTTGATGTGCTTAGTGCTTTAATATATAGATGATCACGGTGATGCTTAGTGATTAATAATATGGATGGATGTTAGATCTAAGCATGTACATGTACTTAGTTAGAATCTGTTAAGATGATGCGTATCATCATCTTGAGGTATTGTTAGATGCTAGGAATTTGGTTAAATAAGGTTTTGCTATAATTATAGGGTTTAGCTATGACGTAACTAGGCGAATGTTGATAAATATAAGCTGGCTAAGTTCTCTATTAAGTAATTAGAATCACATATCGTGACCCAACTAAGGTTGCATACAATTGAGTCCCGCAACCACCCCTACCACCGGGTGAGACTTCATCTTATTCGTAGGTTTTTTCGAAAGGGCAGGTAGTTAGGGTTTGTTGGTGTGTTGTTGTGGCGTTGAAACTGGGTCTACCATGTGCCAAAAACTAATTACAGAAGAACCACATCAGACCAACCTCCTCACCTCATGGGAGCCTAATGTTCTAGTCTGGAGGGGACGAGAAATTGTGACTTTGTATTGATTATAGATCCCTAGACAATATCACAGTCAAGAATCGATACCCAAATCCTCAGATTGATGATATTCTCAATCAACACAAGGGAGCCAAGTTTTTGAGTAATATTGAGCGAAGTCAAATTACCATGAGGAACAATTGAACAAATTGATGTGTGGAAGACAACCTTCAAAATTAAAGAAAGGCATGTTTGAGTGGTTTGTCATGCATTTGGTATTGAATAATGCCACGAAACATTCATCAGGATGATGGATGATATATTACGACCATTCATAAACTCTTTTGTTGTTGTAGGTTTGGATGACATCCTCATCTTCTACAAAAATGGGAGGAACATTTGGAGCATATTCAATAGGTATTGGAAACCCTGCGACAACAAAATTGTTGATTAAGGTTGGTTTCATTGATTTCAAGGGGATATTGTTGATTAAGGTTGGTTGTCATTCATATCAACCCTTGAAGAAGTTAACGGAGAACACAGCGGGTTTGGGTAATGGATCCAAAGTTTGTTTGATGGATAATGGTACAAGTTTGGATATATAATAACAGAAATACTATTCTATATGGATGGTATGTCATGCCATTTCGATTGGTATGTGGAACTTCACATAAATTCTCACAGTTAGAGAGTTGTAATAAATGAGTTGGAGAACCCTCATGAGTCATCTAGAAGTCTAAAAAGTTCAAAGTAGTCAAAGTGGTTTAAGAGATTTTTAGAGAGGTAAAAATAATGAAGTGAAATTGATGAGTGTATTAGAATTCAAAGTAAATACAAAGAAATTATTTAAATAATAGGATTAATGGAGAAATTACTAGTTGAAAAGTGGTTAGAAGTGGGTTAGCCTAAAATAAGGAAAGTGGTTTGGATGGTTAGAAGGTAATCCCTTGAGGTAAGTGAAGTGATATGAGTGTACTATAAGTCAAGTGGATAAAAAATAAATTATTTAAATAATAAGTTAATGGATAAATTACTAATTGGACAAGTGGTTAGAATTTGGTTAACCCTAAAATAGGGAAAGTGGGTTAAGATGGTTAAAAGGTAACCTTGAGAGCTACATGAAAGTATAAATAAGGAAAGACCCTCTCATTTTGTATCCGCAGTTGAGCATATTGAATATCTCACAATTGTCTGAGGTAACCAATGGATATTTAATCCAAATTTATAGAGAAGGTGAAGTAAATAAGGTCAAAATTCAAGGGAGGATAAATTCTTTTGATGATGCTCTAAGATTATATGTTATTCTGAGGGTCATCTCACCATTTTGCAATAACATTTTTCTAGAATGACTAAGATAGTGAAATCAATAGGGGCGTTGAAAACATGATCAAAGTGGCTGTGGTACTAATTTCATCACTGTGGGTCATTGTAGTTTGGAGTTACACTCTATGGAAAATAGGGTTTTATTTAGTCCACGAAGTAGTCTAAAGCATGTGTTCGGAAAAGCGTCATAAATTATTCATATGAGATTCAAATTAAGTGAAAAAGTAATGTGTTGGTTAGAGTTCAGTCTTTAGTAATATGTGTAAAATTTTTCATATCCATACAACAAATATTCCGTCGCGGAGGCACGCTCTACAAGTCAGCTCTCTAGAATAAGCCAAAATTCAACAAGGTAATACCACCATTTTGCTATAACTCCTTTTCTAAGAGGTTCCAAGTAGTGAAATGCGGAGGAATTGCATAAACTTCTGCTTGAAAAGAATGTGGTAATGCTTATTTTTCATATCTTTATTCATTACATGTACATAGTTATGATTATTTCAAGTTAGAGGGTTGTTGACTAATCAAAGGCTGATCATGTGAGACTAAAGAAAAGTTTGATGAAAATGCTAGTCTTTTGTTAGGATTAAGGAAGGTTTGTAGGTATGTGATCATATACACCCGGTATATGATCCAGGTGGATATCGGTGTCACCCCACCAACTATCTCAAAAGCGGTTTTAAAGATTTTGTTGACTTACTATTTTAGCACTTTTAGGGTCCTGAACTTCGGAGTTGTTTTGAGGCCCTAAATGACGTTTGGGGAAAGCAGAATTACATGGAACTGATTTTGATGTTTCTCACATCAAAGTTGTATTCCTTGGATATATGTTTCCAACAGGCTATCGTGCCGAATGAAGATCGTATGCCCAAGTTATGCCCTTGAGAAGTTGGCGTATCAACTACTAGCCGGAGACCCACAAACCTTTGGATTTTTGTCAGGGGTTGGGGTTTTTAGTTTTACTTATGATTAAGGATCTTAGAGCCTCATTATGCCAATCATCTTCTTGTGAATGCAGTAGCCATCACATCTCTTCAGAGATAAAGATGCCACCACCATTCTAGCGAGTCTTTCACTATGTATTTTACTTATAGTGTACATTTCATCATTAATAGAAAATTGTGTGATACTGTATCTAGTTTATGGTTGCATCCTACATTACATTTATGTTATATTATTGTATATCTAGATATATCACGTACATTTCTTTATTATATCTCAGCTCTCATTTGGTAGAAATAATCGGATCAGTGGTATCAAAGTAGAGGTACGCTCTTGATCATTTTTAGTGCATGTCCCCAAGGAGGTATAAGTATAGCAAGTTGTGTCGACTTGTATCTCTTGAGAAAAGTCGCTCTAGCACACCCAAGAAAACCTCAATAGCTGAAGAAAATAAAAATATTAGCCAGGCGGTGATTCTATCAA
This sequence comes from Picea sitchensis, assembly GCA_010110895.2. Taxonomy (NCBI): domain Eukaryota; kingdom Viridiplantae; phylum Streptophyta; class Pinopsida; order Pinales; family Pinaceae; genus Picea; species Picea sitchensis. The sequence continues at coordinate 12,319 of SNQJ01S0177194.1, read as the reverse complement.
TGCATTTCTTGAGCAATCTCCACCTTATTGAGGAGGAAGCTGATGAAATGATGGAGATTTTCCCACATTATTCAACGTCTGGCGATAGCATTAGGCATATTTTCATCAAGATTACACTTTGGAGCACCTCACCTTTTAAGGTACATGTCAATTTTGATATTCCTATATTTGAAAGGTCAGATAGATCGCAGTTCCCTAGAACCAAATGGTTAAATCTGCTTAAGGTTATTTCTGTTCACAATTTTAAAATGAAAATATCATCTTAGGTGAACTCCTTAAGGCTCTCTCCCCATGTCAAACATTGGTGAAACTTACTGGGTAGAAGAGTACCTGAGAGGATTCTAGATTATATGGGGTCGAGCTCACTTGAGAATTTTTGTGGATGCGGTAAAGGGAACAATAATACCCTGTTGGCAACTAGGGGATCAATACGTAGGATGGACCACATTGTAATGAGGGGGCCAAGTAGTGTCGTAGTTTACTAATACCTTCCATACCTTTTACACCAATGGAATTATCAAAGACTTCCAGTGACATATGGTTCACAATCTGCGGGGCTCTGGAGATAAATCAAAGCGAAATGGATTTCTAGACATCTCATCACTCATTTATGATTATTGATATGTTGTTAAAATCAAGAAAAAGTTTAAGCACCGGAACAAACAAGAATTCATGTCTGCAAATCCTCAACAACCAAAGTGTAATCTGACCCTAACAAACAAGTTTCTGAAAACTAGTCTAAGCCACCGGAAAAGAAGGGTCCCGGGAAGAAGGGACATCGGAAAATGATGCGATTTCCACAAATCCCGGCACAACATCGATGGTGTCACTCTCAAAGCGGTCATTGGTGGCTGAGATCAAATACATGGAGCCTAACCTTGATTTAGAATATGATTACGAAAATAATGGTAAAACCGGATCATCGTGCAAACCCCACTTCTATTATCCGCTGACCCATAACAATTCCAACCGAAGAACCAACTGAATCGAAGAGGGGAGTGCTTTCATCCACCGGATGTGGGTGAAGGGGACTATGCTACTTTTATTGATAAGCGGAAGCCAAAAGAACCTCATTGCAGAAGAGGTCGTGAAGCGGTTTGGATTTCCGACCATAGCACACCCACAACAATACACCACTATATGGCTCCTCCAAGGGATATATCTTTGCAACAACCAATGGTGTCACCTTCCCTACAACATCAAACCCTTCAAGGATGAGGTATTACATGATGTTGCCCCATTGGATATTACGTGATGTTTTGTTGGGACAACCATATATGTAATAGTAAGAGCTCCGTGCTATTTGTGGTCGACTCATAGTGTCATTGTTATTCTAGGGGTCATCACAAAATACCAGAGGTAGTTCTAAGAATTGTCCGACCTACTTGATTACTTCCTAGGTAGTATCTCATATCACAAAATTCAACTTCTTCACATTTGTTCAAATGGGTGAACAGAAGGATCTTGCAACCACTACAACCTTGACCCAGGCACCTTCTATCCAACATAAGCAAATTGAAAATATTGCGGTAAAACACAAAGATTCCTTACGCAGTCATCTCGAGATAGCGACTAGTTGAACAAAGTCAACCTTGCTAACAACAAGTTTTTGACAACCTTCCACAAGCTAAGAAACGCAACTTCTCCAGCGAGGTAAGCAACTCATCAATATGCACGAGGATTCAATAAACACTTTTCCCTCTCCTTCGAACACTCAGCATAGTAGGTGCATTGCTTTAGAGGGAGGATTGATCAGTGGATATGGGGTGTACCACCTTTTCCAACTAACTCAAAACAATTTTGTGGCAATTTTGGTAATTTACTATTTTTAGTAGGTTTCGGGTCCTGAACTGGTTCGTTTTGAGGCCCTAAGCGGCGTTTTGGGAAAGCGAGGAGCAACATGGGAGTTCCTTGATGTTTCTCACATCAAAGTTATTACTCGGATAGATTTTTTATAAGAGGTATGGCCCCAAACAAAGATTGTATTCAAAGGATTACACCCACGGGGAGTTGGTGTATCAACTACCCCTATCGGGGCCCTCAAACCTTTTGAATTTTCATCTTCCACAGGGTTAGGTTTTGGATTTTACTTATGCTTAAAATGCCCTTAGAGCCTCATTGTAAAATCATCTTCTTTCATCTAGCGGTAAAAGACAGATCATCGATTGAAGTCTAATTATGAAAATGCGGTAAAGACATATCATTGGCCCGGACCCACTTCTATTATGTACGTACAACGAATTTTAACTAGAAGAATAGCGGATCTGAAGAGAGTGCCTTTTCATTCCGCAGTTATTGGGTGAAGGGGACCAGCTTCGACATTGATGATGAGTGAAAGCGAAAGAACATCATCTCGTACGGTCGTCGAAACCGGATGGGATTGTCGACAAAACCACACCACAACCAGCAACACCATGTGGCTTTGCCAGGGACAATATATTTGTGTTAGCTAGTAGTGTCGATTGTCATGCGACATCTATCCCTTCGCGATGAGGGTATTATGTGATGTTTCCCATTGGACAATGTGATGTTTTGTTAGGACAACCATATGTGGGCGGCGCCATGCTGACTATGAGTCTAATACATATTGTCATTTATTTTCTAGGGGTCATATCTATAGAATACCGGATCACGGTTCAACTATTGTCCACTAAAACGGTGCGCAAGGTAGTATCTCACTTTTACAAAGGGGTAGCTTCTTGACAATCTGACTAAAGCCTTGAGGAACAAAAGGATCTTGCAACCACTACAACCTTACTCAACCCAAGAACTTTCTATCCCAGCGAGCGGTCGACAAAGTTGCGGAAAAACAAAAGATTTTATCTACAGTCATCTGGATAGCGGTGGTTGAACAAAGTCAACCACACTTTAACTTAGCAGTTAGTGACAACCTTCCACAAAATGCATGATACAACTTCTCCAACAATGTAAGAAACTCATCATGATGCAGATTCAGCAAGCGGCTTTTCCCTCTCCCCTAAACCTTTGAACACAATGGAACCATTGATTCCCTAAGGAGGAGGATTGATACAAGTGGATATGGGTGTACCCTTTTCCAAAGCGGCTCAAAACAATTTTTGGCAATTTGGTAATTTACTATTTTTAGTAGTTTTAGTATCACGAACTTCAAATCTGTTTTGAGGCCCTAGCGGATTTTAGGGAAAACATGGAGAAACATGGGAGTTCCTTTGATGTTTTCTCACATCAAAGTTGTAGTCCTTGGATAGATTTTTATAACAAGGTATCGAGCACCCCAAACAAAGATGCATTATGCAAAAGTTATGCCCCGAGAAGTTGATGTATCAACTACTAGGGTCCACAAACCTTTGGATTTTCATCTTTAGGGTTGGGGTTTTATTTTACTTATGCTTATAAGGCCCCTTAGAGCCTCATTGTAACAATCATCGCTTTTGAATGTGGTAGAAGGACATCTCTTCTCGAGATAAATTTGTAACATCCAGCTACGGTGCACTTACCAAACTTATTATTTGGGGACACTTGCTCCGCGAGTGATCTGGTTTTTATGATGATAAAACTTTTCTCTCATTATGATGCGTTAAGTTATATGACATGATGTTTTACTACCTTGATGTAGGCAGGTGCTGCTGACTTAGTTTCATTGAGTGTGCAGGGGTTAGGACCTTGAGGATGCGAGGCATCGGTAGAAATCCATGGACTACGGATTGAGTGGGGTTAGAGGTATTTAAGTTGTTTCATTTATGATGATATTGTTTCATTTTGATGATGTACTATTGATTATATGATATGTTGCTGACATGATTTGCGACATGATGGTTGATGATGCGGTCTGACGATAACTTAGGCCGGACTCACATATGGGTAGAGGGGCCACACACGAGATCTTGAGAGATTTAGGGAGAGGTGTGGAAACGTCTATTTCATAGCCTACTAGCACTCTGGTTGTGGACCAAACTGTATGTTAATGATTATCTAGTTCGATAGGTCCACGGTGTTGTGAGGGTGGAATGAGATAGTATCTCATGAGTATTTATAAGGGGCACACAATAAGACAACCTCCTTATTCCTTAAACCCTTAGTCTCCCACAAGATTCACGGCCCAGTCGACTCCGAGGGTTATAGAAGTCTAATCCGTCAAACCGGCCCAGTGGCACCTTGGAGCACATGAGGGTGCATCACGAAGGCACGTCGGCGCAAAAAGATTCTAAAGTCGGCCAGGTGGCACCCTTGGGCATGTGGTGCGTCCTGAAGGGCATGTCGCCACTGACCCAGAAACAATCAAGGCCGAGTGGCACCCTTAGACGCGTGAATGGATCTGAAGAACACGTCGGCTTTGATGATGATGATGGGGCCGCCTAGCCGACCATGAGAACTTAGCACTTGATGATTCTTAAAATGACCCTTAATTAATTTGTCTCCCTGTTCAGATCAAACCTAGAATAAAACATCCCTAATAGACTTATTTGTCCCTAAGGAAGATCCTCCAAAAGTAAACCTAGGGCCTAAACTAGCATTACCTAGGAGTTAATTAAAAGTCTTCTAAAATGTAGTGGGGGTAAAAGTGGAGGGAGTTAATTTAAGTAAAAACTGTGGCGTTTAAATTATAAAGGAGACTTAAATTTTAAAGAGAGTTGTTAAAATAATTAATAAAATAAAAATGGTTTATTACATTATTTTGAAAGAATGTTAGAAACTTGTATCATTAGGGTTTTAAGCAAAATAATAAAATAAATAATGGAGAGAGAAAGAAAATAAAATAAAAATAAAAATAAAGGAAACTTGGATTAAGAACAAAATTTAGAAGAAGACATGGAAAAAAACAAAAGGGAATCTGCATTTAGTAACTACTAAATTCCGGAAGCATGTTGGGAAAGTGAATAAAAGCATGGGGGGATCTAGGAACCCTAGAATTTAAGGGGCGATTTTGGGGGTGTGAGGGAATTTAGATTTTTGAGGTAATAAGCAATTAATTATTGGAGAACCCTAGGGATGAAGACACTTGGGCGATGGAGATTGTTCAAGAGGTTTTGTCATTAAAATTAATTAATTACTAACTAAGAAGGTAGGTGAGTCTCATTTTGGCTATAAAAGAAAGGAAAGGATGAGGAGATGGACGGTTAGCGTAGCGATTCTGTGCCGAATTGTGGTTTGGTGGATTTTCTTGTGAGGAGTTGAATGAGCACCGGCTTTGATAGATTATTGCTTCGGCCGTTGAAGTGAGGCATGCGTAATATTACAGTTCTTATTATTGCTACATTTCGAGGGGCTAAGGGGAAGAAGAATACCTAAGCGTTTGGTAAGGAGTACCGGTAAAACATTATTGGTTGGCTTAATGAGGCGGCAAAGAAGCGTGGGACGATTGTGAACATCATACAAAGAGACGCACAAGGAATAAAATTAAACTTGTTAATTGTTTATTAATTCTGAACTGTAAGGAATTCCTTGATTGACAAATTGTATATCGAATATGATGTGTTGTGAAATCTGAACATAAATGGCCTCCATACTTATCGAATGTGTAGACCGGGGAAAAAAAAGGAAAAGAAAATTGTTGTAGTTTCAAACTGATAGAGTAAGTCCGATTAGGCCCCATTCAATGTTTATAAAGCGTAGTATGCCTTCCGGTAACTTCTCCTAAGTAAGTGCGAGGTTGGATTAAATTGGAGAGGTTAGAGTCTTCTCTAAATGAACCTTAGCCGTAAGAATTGTGTGAGTGTAACCAGTCACTTAATCTCTTAAATGTTCATGAAATGGAATCCGGCCTTCCTTGTGTTGATACCTCATACATCTGCCTGATAGAACAGTATTTTTAGCTTGCTGCCATTCCAGCGTCTTTTAAAATTTCAATCCAGATAAACGGAAATAATTCTCCCTCTGCTGAAAGTTTCTTGTTGACCTGTTGATAAGCTGCGTTTCCCTCTGCACTGTGCGTCTTCATTCCAACCCTTCAGTTCCGTTATGGAACGAAATGAAGGAGGTCTGGGCGTTCGGTCCGCATCAAGGCCCCATTTTGACTGTGTTTACTAATTTGGATTTGGGCGTGTCTTTATTCTCTGTTCCTAGTCTTGATTGGGCACTCTGTATTCCCTTGAACGACGAATTTGTTTTCTTGTGCATTGCTGGGTTGTGACCTGCCTCTACCGTATGCTCTACGTTACGGTATGCCCTGCGACTTGATCTGCGTTTGCTGTACCTTGGCCGCTTATTACTGGTGTCATGAGACCCTTCTGTCTGCTTTTTTGTTTATCTAAAAAGGGCTTGGACGACGTGGTTCTACAAAAAAAAAGACTCCTCTTCCCTATCCCTGCGTTTTTATTGAATCTTCCCTTTTAGCCCATCGGCGTTTGGAGCAAAACCCAGAATGCGTCGATTCCTTTTGACAGCTAATCTGCGTCTTAATGCATCGATTTTGTATATTCAAAGGGGTGCAATTGGAGGCGTCTGGCTGAGTGTGCATGCATCTGTTAATGCATAGTGGTGTGCATTTTTACAGTACTTTTTATATCTGCCCGATTAAGCTAACCTTTATTTATTAACGCGTTTTTTTTCTGATGAAATTGTGAATCCTCTGACGATACACTAACCCGGTACGTTTGGTTATATTCAGTGGGCGTCTCAATGGGCAATTCCCGAGGAATCCGACACACAATAGTTGAGGGTTACGGGTAATAGTTTACGGAATTTTTCGCGTAGGACCTTCCCAAGCGCACTCAACACCAAAGGCGTAGCGCAATCAGCGGCTTATCAGCGGTATGGTACAGGTGAACCCGTGAAGCGTGGGCATTTGGTTTCCCCGCACCGGTGGTGTGCGAAGATTGATTGTGAGTTTTGTTGGCGCGAGGTGATTTACTGATATCTGACCTGCATATACGCCCGCTACTTACCCTTCCCAAATTTACTGGCTTTCAGTCGCCCTGACATCGCCGGCGTTACCTCCGTTTAGCTTCAGGTCGCCCTCTCTGCGGGATAAGTATCCTCATTTGTTTCCTTATAGGAGGGGATTTACTACTGCAAGCATGAACGTGTCTAATATCATTAATGGCCTTTTAAGTATTGTTAATCTTGGCCCTTCTAAATTGTTATTTTATTTATGATCGATTCAATAATGTCTTGGTTCCATATTGACCTTTTATTTATGAAGACACATTCAGAATTTTAGACATAAGGTGAACTATGGATTGATGTTGTTTTGTCTTCATCGACTTAGGGATCAGTATTTTAGATTGATGACCTTGTCCTTTTATTTGTTGTTGTAGATATGACTTTTAATATCTTGTCGACATATAGGGTCCCTTCTAATAGTGTCATTAATACGGTCGGGGAATAATATAGGTACTGTCCCTTTTTATGATTTTGTGGTGGTATTTGAAAACCTGCTGATGATTAAAATATCTAAATTATGGTCCATTTTATATAAGGTCCCCTTTTAAATAAGTGTTATCTTAATGTGATCCTTGAATGTAGGTATGGTTAGGCTTGCTCCTTAAAACTTCTATGTATATGGAGATTATCAAATACTGTTAAATAATGATATTTAATTCATGGTCAATTTATATATAAGGTCCACCTAAATAAGTAGTAGATGTCGGTCATTTGGTATAGGTATTGGTGGTATTATCTTTTAGAATTATGATGTATATTGAGTTACTCCTTTGATGTCCCCATAATTAAGCGTTAATATTGGGTTTGGTTGAAATGTTCTGGAATTATTAAGCGTAATATTACTAATTGATTAGTTGCAATGAAATACTTGTTCAATTGAAATGTTAATATTGGTTTAGGTTGAAATGTCATTGATGATTATTAAGCACAATATTACTAATTGATTAGTTACAATGAAATACTTGTTCAATTGAAAGCGTTAATATTGGTTTAGGTTGAAATGTTATTGATGATTATTAAGCGCAATATTACTTATTGATTAGTTGCAATGAAATACTTGTTCATTTGAAAAGTTAATATTGGTTTAGGTTGGAATATTATTGATGGTGATTAAGTGCAATGTTAATACTTGTTAGATGCGATAATAATACTTGTTCAATTGAAATATTAATATTGGTTAAGTGGAATGTTATTGAGGACGTTTAAGGTGCCATATTAACCCTTGTACGGGCAATTTAAAGTATGGTATTGTTAAAATTGGGAGGCATGTGGAGGTATTATGGAGAATTTGGCTAGTGTTCAATCACGGATGGGTCATAGACATTGGCCCGGTCTTTAATTTCAAATGGTGTCGTCCAGAGTCCTTGTAGCGTGCTTTCGGTAAAGAGCGCATTGTTCTTTTTGTTTATGTTGTACTTGATTATATGAATTGAGTTTGTTGCTTGGTCGGTTGTGTCGGGTGGGATGTAGACACCTCCATGTTCCCCACCGAGCGATTAAAGCCAACCCTGAGACCTTAAATGGTTAAGAGCGATGGGAAGCAGGGCTTGGCGTTGCTTATGTGTCTTGGAGTTCCTAACCTTGCGGTGGGGCGGAGGCTGAAGGTCCCGGTCATTATTTAAGCGTGGTTTTGTAGCCAGCTAAAATATGCGCATTTGTTCACCTTTGCCTATGGTTGTATTGTTGTAGTTTCGTTGAGGCCCTCATTCTTCTTGTGTTGAACCTCATGGTTTCGTCTTGTTGGTTTTCTAGTGGCATCGTACAGTTAGGTGTGTTGCTACTTCTACACTGCAGTGAACACACAAAAAATAAAAAATTTTTTTTTTTTACTTTTACTACTATGGTTGTCGTACTTGGCGGTTAGTTACGCGCCGCCATTCATAACATAAGTCTTTCAATATCTGTTTTACAATCTTTGTACATTTTACGTCATTAATAGAAATTGTGTATTACTATATCTCTGTGTTTATGGTTTCATCTACGTTACATTTTATGTTATATTATTGGATATCCAAAGATATATGCAGTACAATGCTTTATAATATCTCGCTCTCATTTTACATCGCGAGAAAATAATCCGGATTAATATATTACAGAGTTATGAAATCATATTTGGATGATGAAATTGATGAGGGATTTTGGTTGAAGGTACATGTTGGGTACATAGGTTGAGACAAGTAGTTGATGATGTTGGTACATCTTGATGAGTCATAGTTGGTTTTCCACATACATAGGGTGTATAGTTTATGATGTTGGTACATAGTGATTGATGAGTCATAGTTGATACATAGTTGACACATGACTTAATTTGTAGTTGGATGCACTTTTATGGTATAGGTTGATTCTGATTGGTACATGTGGTGCATGGTTGATGCACTTTTATATGGTACTGTGAGGTTGATTCACGAGGTTGAGATACAAGTTGATGCACAGTTGAGGTTTATTAGGGCACAGGTTGTTTGAATGCGGGATTATATAGGTACATGGGCACAACAATATATCTCAAAAGTGATAGTGTATCCTTGGTTCCATAATACTACTTATCACGTTAGAGGCGGTTGGGCGAAGGGCAGGAAAGGTGGTTGTAGCCACCTTACAGTTTGTAGGCCGGAGGGTATAGGGGTTGCCAGCCTCATACGGTTGTAGCTAGAGAATTGCAGAAGGAGTTGGAGCTTCCCTTTCGGGTTACCTTTGAGAAACTAGAGGTTGGGAGCCTGCTGATTCACCGAGATGGGAAAATAAAGGAAGTTAATTTTCCAATGAATGTATTCTTCAAGACATATAAGAAAAACATTCTATGGTTTCTCTCGTTTTGGGTTTCCATGTAAAAAACTTTCTTGGTGTATTATGTATGTGCATGATTGTTCATTTTGTTCATTTCTTATTTACTCTGTAGTTATTGGATGATGGTAAGTACTATATTGATATAACACTTGGATTATATGGTTAAAATATTAAAATTTCTCTATTACTGATTCACTAGCACCAGTAATCCAACAATTGGTATTAGAGAAGGTTCCTTCAGAAATCAGTTTAATACTGAAAGGTAGATCATGAAACGCGCTTGTATAAAAATGGAATACCACAACTTGATGGACAAGGTATGCATTTTGGAGCATAAGGATGAATAAATATATACATGCACATGGATTTGAAATTTGGAAATCAATTGTAGATGAGTACATAGTATCAATAGTTCCGCCAACAGATGACAAAGCAATGAAAGTCTGTCAGAATAATTCCAAAGCCAAATTTAAGCCTCAATGGTCTTGGTGAAACGATATTCACAAAGGAAGTTTGCACGTAATAAAATCCGCTAAAGATATTTGGGAGAAACTTCGAAATATTTATGAAGAAGATTCAAAAGTCAAAGAAACAAACTTCAAACTTACAAAGGTCAGTTCGAACAACTAAATATGAAGGAAGATGAGAATATTGCAGCTTACTTCTTACAGGTCGATGAAACAGTGAAATGCAATCGTAGGGTTGGGAGAAGAAATTCAAGAATCATAATTGTTCGAAAGGTACCAAGATCTCTTCCTATGATACTGGACCCTAAGATATCGCTTACTAGAAGAAAGAGCATATATAAATTCAATGGAAATGGATGAACTACATGGAATTACATAGTATCAATAGTTCCGCCAACAAATGACAAAGCAATGAAAGTCTGTCAGAATAATTCCAAAGCCACAAATTCACTTCTCAATGGTCTTGGTGAAACGATATTCACCAAAGTTGCACATTGTAAATCCGCTAAAGATATTTGGGAGAAACTTCGAAATATTTATGAAGAAGATTCAAAAGTCAAAGAAACAAAGCTTCAAACTTACAAAGGTCAGTTCGAACAACTAAATATGAAGGAAGATGAGAATATTGCAGCTTACTTCTTACGAGTTGATGAAACAGTAAATTCAATCATGGGATTGGGAGAAGAAATTCAAGAATCTGTAATTGTTCGAAAGGTACCAAGATCTCTTCCTATGATACTGGACCCTAAGATATCAACAGTAGAAGAAAGAGCATATATAAATTCAATAAGAATGGATGAACTACATGGAATATTCACAACATATGAAATGAGAACTGAATAGGAAAATCCAAAGGTAAAAGAAGTAGCCTTCAAAGAATCCAAAAGATCAAAGAAAAAGGGAAAGCAACAAGAAAAAGAACACAACAACAATAGTGACGTCTCAAAAGATGATGAATAAGTGGCCAACTTTGTCAAAAGACTGAACAAGGGAACCAACAACAGGTATAGAGGTAAGCTTCCTTTAATTTGTTTTAATTGTGATGGTATTGATAATTTTTCTAACAAATGTACTCATAAGAAAAAGAGAAATGATGAAGGTTACTCAAAAAACAAACAAACATATAAAGGCAAAATAACCACAAAGAAAATTTTCAAGAAAAGATTTTGCACCAAAGAAGACATCTCATCATCAGATGAAGATGAAGTCAGTGACACTCAGATAGAAAGGGTTCTATTCATGTCAGTAGAAGACTTTGATAAAGAAGACTCCAAAGAAGAATATGAAGAAGCCGAAGAAGAATATGAAGAATTCGAATAAGAAATTGAAGAGGTAGAAGTTGACTACCGAGAGGAATTGTTGAGTTCCATACAAGTTATCAGAAAAGAAAAGATGAAAAACAAGAAGCTACAAGCGGAACTAGACAAGAAAGAAGACACTTAGGAATTAGAACAAATGATCACAAATTTGAAGGTTCAAGTTGAATAAGATAAAATAATTGAAGAAGCACTAAAATAATAGCTAGAAGGAATAGACAAGATCATTGAAAATTTGGAAGCATAGAATCTCACATTAAGAAAGGATCTTCAAAAGAAAAAATATGTAGAACAACTCAAAAGTTTTGAATGAAATTATCAGTAGTCAAAGGCCTAATCATGATGAGTTCAGACTTGGATACAATCAGACAGAAAAGGGATCAAGCTCCAAAACAACAGAGCAAGAAACATATCCAAAAATATATGCAAAAACAATCAAATGGGATAGGGGGGTCTACAAAGAAAATTACGAGGACACTCCTCCACCGAGAAGATTCAGATTTCAGAATCAATGATCGATAGAAACAGATAAGTCTTAGGAAGAAGAAGGATTCATAAGATAACCTCCTTTTAGAATATCTTCAACTCCCAGGTATCAAAATATATTTTTTGGTTTATGTTATGCATGTAATAATTTTGGACATAAAGCCGTGAATTGCAGAGCTAACAGCAACAACATAAACAACTTTGAAAGTCATACACAAAAGGGTTATCCAAGAAGTCCTAGTGAAACATAGAGAATAAGTTACACCAGGTTTGAATCATTAAGAACTGAAGTGGAATGCTACAAGTGTAACAACTTTGGACACATGGCCAAATATTGCAGAATGAAAATTCCTCCTAGAAAACCACAATAGAACAACAACAATCATAGACAAGAACCTCATAAAA
>SNQJ01S0177193.1:6699-19921 GCA_010110895.2 Picea sitchensis | reverse complement strand
TGCCCCTTGTAGCAAGAGTAATCCCATTCTTTGTGTCTCTATTATCTCTGACTCTATGATTTCTTCCTTGGCTTTGAGGATCTCCTGAGCCGACTGCTCTATCGTTTCCACCTGTTCATCCATACTCATGGCCTTGAACCTGGTTATACTTGGGTTGGCCATTCTCTATACCATCTCATCCCAGTCCTAGTCACACTCTGTGAAAATTTCATCCTCAAAATTATCATGAGCGTATGACCAACATGTTGATACCTATGATGCATGTTGGAGGACCAGGCCTTTAGGGCCGTTCTTGCAAAATCGGCCTGTTGGGAATCTGAATTCAAGTTGGCTCAACCCTTCTTGTTTGGCTTGAGTAGTATCCTTTACCTCATAAAACCCTACATGGAAACCGTAGGGTATAAAAGATCGCTTCTTGTCCTTGAATAATGTGGTGTTATAGCCCTGCAGGAGAGTTTGATAGTAGATTTCTCCCACAAAAATCCATTCTGGGACATGAGTAGGTAAATATGTTGTGATCCAGTGGTTGAGAATTCGTCTAAATACCAATGACCTACCTTCGCTACCATTTTCTTGGCTACTGCGGATAATCTTGGGCATTCCTTCTTAAAAATAATAAAATGAATAAGGGTGATGAATTCATCATAGATGAGTGCATACGATATTTTTTACATGTTCTCCCATAGTATGATGAAGTAGACATGGACCAGGAGCTCCGCAACATGCCATCTTAAATTCATGCCGACAAAGACATTCCTTGCACAGATGACATCGAGTAGGTATGAGGCCATGTAGAAAATGGGTGATTCCCCTTCTTTTGACATCTAAGCCTACTGTACATAGATGCAAAATTGTTTATAAATTATTTCTCCCTAGTTGAAGTTGCTCCCGAATATTTCCACTATGTACTCCAAAGACATCCATGCTTCTGAAAACTTGGAGGAGTCATTTTCTCCATATAGTCGGCAGATGAGAGCCATCAAATAGATGTATGACTCCCTTAGGTTAATCATCCCATACCAACCATTTCTCTGGTTAGTGAACTTCTTGTCCTCCTTCCACCATGAGGACATCAACCAACTGGTGTCATGAAATTCATAGAACTTCATCATGAAGCCCATGTTTAGCTGTTCCTCTGGGTCCCTGAGCTTGTAGTATTTCTGGATTACTGTCGAGAGGAAAATTATGACACACTAGCTATTCTCATCATTGATCAAGCACTTATGCCCGTCCGTATGGTCGATTAGCCATTTTAGAACCTCTATGCAAGGGAAAACCAAGGTTCTACTGGCCACCATCTGTAGATAAGACCGTAAGATGTTTGGGAACACCTGGTCATCGAGTGCCCTTATGCTCGGGTCAATGTGTGGGATATACTTTGGGTATTCTTCCTAGATAATTACATTGAAGAGGTCCCCCTACTATGGGAGCATTTATTTGGATCTGGTGCTTGCTTCTATATCACCAAAGGCTAGAGGCTAGGCAAAAGATTTCTTTGTTTTTGGTTTAATGATAGGCTCTTCCCTGGGAGCTTACTCCAATTATCTCGTGGTTCTTGGAGAAGAACCTTCACATGTTTCATCCTCTCTTAGCTTGGGTTCCCTTGGTGAGTGCCTAGTGGTTGGATTTGTTGGCGACATCTTACCTGCAACTATAACAAATTTTCGAGACCCTGCAAGAAAATCAGATGCTTATATATAAATTATGACCAACGAATTGACAAACTTGAACACATACCTTTGCAACTTGTTTAACCTAGTTTTGAAAAAATGAGGGTTAATACAGTCTCAAGACGCTCGCTTTTCTCCTTCGGATTCTCTGGAATTCAAACTTGTGTGCAGAATGAATTTTTTCAAAACCGTTTTATAGATTTAAACAGGGATGAAATTACCTTGTTGCATTAGCTAATCAATTAGGGTTATGATTATAATTTCATTAAATTTGTTGCTAGATATTCAAAGGTGTTTAAAATTAAATTCATCATGGGTTGACGATGCAGGCGTAGGTGGTAATGTGGCCTATCAATGATTTCAAATTGTTGTTGTTCAATTGACGCACGAGGTAGAAACACATGTAGGATCAAGCGTTAATTTCTCTATTAAATGTCCAAATTCGATTGTATCTTATACCGCAAACATCCCATCGTTTCGCTAGTCCAGTTGGTGGGTCGGGGATCGAGATTGTGCTTCAAACACTTTTCGTTGATATCTTCCTGCAAAAGATCCGATGCTGATCGATCTTTTCGTACATGGATGATGTGGAAAAGATGACTAGGAGGCGTGACTAGGACCCAGGGAACCTTAACATGAGTCGGGATGAAACTAGGTCATACGACCCCCTTACATGATAAAGATACATAGCATTCGAGACCGGTGACTCATTTTCTCATGTTAATCAGAATTGAGACTTTCTTTAAGCTATACGTTCTAAAACCCAATCATATCTTTCCAATGCCGAAAAGTACCAAGGATCGATGATCGATGATAAACCTACCAAAGTGATCTCGGATTAACCCTCTCGAAAAAGTCTCGATGTCGAAAATGTATCAGGAATCGGGAATCGACGATATGCTTGTTGCAGAAAAAAATGATGGTTTTAACCTTTCTAGATTTTCCCGAGCCCGATGAAATGCATCGGTCATCGAAAATCAATGATATCTTTATGGCTTTTGTCAATGTGTATCCTTCCTGTATTTTATTAATGCCAAAGGGGATAGACTATCTCTTGAAACTTCCTGTGAATAAGTTACGCAAACCAACTCCACCTTCTGCCAATGATGATGGGGATCGATGCTCGACGACTGTTGTAACTGTGTGGTTCTTTTTCTTGCTTGATTTTTTTCCGACGTCGAACCTGAGTGCGTTAGGTGAAATGTTAGTTGTCGATTCTTAATTCGAGTGTCAAGTTATTTTAAACATGATTTTTCACAAGTTCAAGAAAGCCTAACTTGATGATAAGAGTCATGAAAACAAAACAAAGATAAACCATTTCCCAAAGTGAAATCGATTCAGACAGTGAAGAAAACAAGTGGTACCCAAAGAGTGATAAAATTTCATAAGTCTTTTAGGGTGTGTTGAGTGCTCAATGCCTAACAAACTAGAATAAACTAATTTTCTAAAAACATTTAATCTAGAAAATACTTAGAATATATAAATTTAGGATTATGAGGCTAACAAATAGGCTTCCCACTTGATGATGAAAATGAAAAAGAAAAAAATCGCAAAGGAAGTTATGTATTTAGAGCTATTTATAGTTATTTTCAATTGGGATTTAGAACTAGATAGGTATGAGATTTGATAGATGATAGCTTCACCCTATGGGAAAATATTAGTATAAAAAATTAGTGAGTTAAGAAGGATAAACCATTAATATGTGGCACAAGTAAGAGAGGTCCTGATATAAAAAATCTTCCAGATGACATGACTATAAAACCTTGGAGAACAATATAAGGAGTGAAGGATGATAGCCTTATCATAGATATATTATCACATGTAAGGTTGGGTTAATTGTCAACGTAAGAAATGTGTGAGGAATTTAAAAAGTAAGTTTGTTGAGTTATTTTTATTTATGTTAGGACAATAACAATATTTTTTTCAATTTAACATATCAATGTTCTAAGTATTTAATTATATATATCATTATAAAATTATTTATTTATTTTATTTAGTCACAAGGTGTATATGAGAATACAAGAATAAATGGTTAAGATGTTGAATGAAGAAAGTTGGGATTATGTTAAACTCAACTATCCAGATTCAAGCTCTACAACAATATTGAAACAATTTTTTGTTGCATTCAAAAATGTATGTCGATTTATGACATTCATATTATTCGTTTGTAAGTTAATTTATTTTTATTTTAATATTTTTATATATATAACTATATGTTTGTTTTTTTCATTAAATATTCCAAAGAAGAATGTAGATGGAGTAACTGAAACCTTCAAAAGTTTTATTCAAAAAACCAAGTTTGAAAGAGAAAGAAAGAGATGTGTTCAAACTGTTGAACTTGATAACACCCTTGATCACTACATTTGGAATGGGATCGACACTGTTCAATATAAAGTGATATTAGGTGATTGTGAAAAACTTGCAAATATTGTTCCTAAAAACAATACTCCCTAGTTATTGTGTATATCCCTCATGGTTATAATATCCAAAAACATTGGATATGATACTGAGCGTTATACTTACCAAGATTTCAATAAAGTGGTTATGGGATTTACGGAAGTCACAACATCACCATTTTGAAGATTTCTAGTAATTGATTCAGACACACAACAATGATTAGTACAATCAAACTTCAAGGGATAAGAAAAGACAAGGATGCAATTTATTTGATAAGATATTGCAAGTTTATGTTCATAAATTAATATTAGAATTTTTTTATTTTATGAATTCACAATTTAATTGAATTTGCACTTATTTATGTTACATGAACAATCTTAATATTCATAGATCCAATAGAGAACCATTTAAACATGATTTTGAGGGTATACATCTTGCAACCTGGATAAAAGATGATTCTTATAATTCTATTCTTTTCATTGTAAAGGATGGAAGGAATCCTATTAGTTTATTGGTTTACAATGTTGTGGTTATAAAGATAACATATGAGGAAAATGATTTGAAAGGAGAGATGGTTAACATTTATAAAAAACCACAAGAATTAAGTAATTATCTTATAGATACATTTTCAAATGAAGGAGATTGGGTTTTGGATTTGTTCTCCGGTTCAGGTAAGAATTATGATCTAACATTTTAAATCTTAAATTATTTTTAATTTATGTCTTTTTACATCATTTGCTTCATTATTTATTTTATATTTGGTTATTAGGTACAACATTAGCATGTTTCTTACAGAAACGAAGAAATTGCATAGCCATTGAAAGTGACTCAATACAATGAAGTTTTATTCAACAAAGAATTAATGTTATTCCAACTCTTCCAGATGAAATACAAGAAGTTGGCTTGAGGAAAAGATATTTTAGTGAATCAAAGGTGGTAAAAGTGTCAAAGGAACCTCAAGTACCATTAAGAGGATTGATTGGAAATGATCACTTTGGATAACTTGCGGATATCAAAAACCCATTGGAGGAGAAAAATGACACAATGAAAGAACAAAATGATGTCGAAGAAGATGATAATGTGTATGTTGAGAATGGTGAATTTGGGATATATGATATTTTTGATTAGTTTTAAGATTCCCTTGAAGACGACGCTCAATTTTGCAAATTTTTGATGATCTATAACTGTAATGTTTTGACTTTCAGATTTTAAAATAAGAATGAATATGTATCTATTGTTGTTTTATGATGAATCTTTTTTATTGTTTTATTTTTCCTTTTATTTGTATGTTAATCACTACACTAGGGAAATTTTTATTAAATGTTGTCATAATGTATAAAAATATGGAAAAAATGTTATTTTTTTGTAAAATTTTCACTTTTTTGTTGAATTGTGTCCACAAAATGTTTTATTTTACATGTTATTTTAAATGAATAGGTACCAAAATGTATAGTTTTTTATTATTATATATGGTTGTAAAATGTATAATTTTTTTCTAAATATTTAAAAATAGTGTTATTTAACTACAATTATTTTCTATGTATTGAAGTAAAGGAAAACAATGTGTTAAAAATTATGTTTTCCACTATATTTTAAAAGTGTGGAATAATAAAAAAAAGTAACAGTTGCGAGTGCTCTGCTAGTTTTTTCATTTCGGTGTAGGTTTTACTGCCAAGCTTCATGTTACTCTCGGTTGCCCCTCATCCTGGGAAAGGCATGGATCCTTCGGAAGGCGGGCCACAAGGCACCTCCAATAGCCTGACTGTTTCTCATGATCCGAGCGATGGTAACATTCAACGACTGTCCTTTGAGCCACCCCATGACATATGATCTCAATTATTCTTTGAATGAGTCACAAAGGAGAAAGCTATGGATATAGATCCCATACCAACTCATGTAAAACATGATTTTCTATGGGAACCAGGGAAATTCCTACCCCAAGCTCCTTTGGCATTGAAATACATGGTCATCGCTCCTAGAATCAAAGATCATAAACAATATATGAGGGACTACTCTCCGATAGGAAAATTCTTAGGAATATTTCCTTTCAAGCGCGACTTAGTAAAGTGGATACACCATTGGTGGAAACCCAAAGGACACTATGATCTGCAATTGGGATCCAAGGCTTTCTTCACCATTATCTTTCATAATATAGAAGATCATAAATGTATCTTCAATGATAAACCATATTTTTTAACTTGGTTGACCTCTTCCTATGCTTCTGGACTGAGAAGTTCAGTCCCGAAAAGGAATATTTCTCACATGCACTGGTCTGGATCCATCTTTATTCATTGCCATAGGTTTTTTGGTTAGAGGAGATCCTTTCCAGTATTGGAAACACCATTGGAGCTTATGTCAAAGTGTCTAAGGCTACCAGACAGAGAAGGTACACATCCAACACTCTCATTTGTGTATTTCTCATTATCTCCAAACCCCTCCCCGACTCCATTTCTATGGAATATCATGAAGAGGAATGGTCCCAAACCATCAATTATGATCACATACCTTTTTGACGTAGGAAATTCCATGAGAATGGGCATCTCTTTAGATATTTCCCACTAAATGCCACAAGCAAGGTAGAAACCCTTGAAAAAAGTAAATAAAAAGATGACTTTATTCACATTGCGGGTCGACGTCATCAAGCTACCAAGAAATGGTTACACCTGTAGTGAAGGAACCTTCCTCTAGTAACTCTTTTGATGCCCTAAAATAGATTCATGAGGGCTTGGGTGAACCACAATCTTCCCCCCAACCAGCCCTAACCCAAAGAGACCTAAAAGAAAAATCGTTAAATACCCTTGTCTTGGAGTAGGTCTCTCCTAACCCCCCATATGGTACCAAAGAAAATGATGTTCCAGAAATGGAGGAAAATGATGCAGAAATGGACCTAGATGAACAAGACCTAGTAGGCGTGGATCTGGTACATATTGAGAAAGATTATCGTAAACAAGAACTCTACACCATTCCTCCAGATCAGCTACATAAAGTGCACAAGTTTTTCCTCAATTCATCTGCGGGACCTCAACCAAATCTAGTTACGAACTGGGAATTTATAGAAACCATCAAAAAGACCAGCAAAATACCCAGAAGGATGAAAAGAAAATAGGTCGAAAGTACACCCAACAACTCATGTAGGGGATCGAGCACTTTATGGTGAACTCGAGTCATATTCAACTGATCTCAGATAAATTTCCCCCTCCCCCTCCACCACCCTCATCATGAAGCTCATCTCATGGAACATTTGGGGACTCAATGGTGATAGCAAGCAACATATTCTACGAGATCATGGAAGAACAAATAAACATTCTTTTCCTTCAAGAAACAAAATGCGCAGGAGAAGAGGCAGACCAAATCTTCACCCATTGTTGGAGACAGGAGAGATTCATGGGAATTGATGCAATAGGCACCGTCAAGGGTCTATCTATCCTCTGGAACCCAAAATATGTTCTCATGGAAAAACATTTCACTACCAAATGGACCATCACGACAAAATTTTGTGTCATAAGCTCCAACAAACTAGGGTTCCTTTCCAACGTTTATGGCCCTGCCATTCAGAGAGACAAGATACCCGTATTGTATAACCTGAAATGGATAGGGAATCTCATTGGATATCAAATATAGATACTGGGATTAAAATTTAATATGATCTACAATCTTGAAGAAAAAAGAGGAGGGGTTCTATGACTTGATGGAGACAACGATCACTTTCAATCCTTGATCGACAAGCTGACCCTCATTGATATTGAAACCCACAACGATCTCTTCACTTGGTCAACTCGTTGCTGAGGTTCCCAACACGTTTCTTCATACCTTGACCAGTTCCTCATCTCAGAGCGTCTTATGCTAGAGAGGCTCTCCCTAGATGCTTGCATCTTAGACGCCTCTATCTCAGATAATTGACCCTGATGAAAACCCTTCAGATTTGAGAAATTTTAACTCACACATCCTGAATTCCAATCAATGAATCCAACTTGGTGGAAGGAAGCCACCATCCCTCATGGTTCTCTCATGTATCGTTTTCAACATAAACTAAAAAAACTTCAAGCAATGCCTCAAGATGTGGAACAAAACTAACTTTGGAAACATATTTGAGGCCCAATGGAAACTGAACCAGAAAATGAAACTTCTACAAGATCAAATGAGGGATCGGGATATCAAAGAGAAACTCAAGGAAAAATAATTCTCTCTCAAGAAATAGATGGATGAAAAACGTTCCCAGGAATAAATCGTTTGGCGGCAGAAATACAGGATCTAATGGCTTAAAGAGGGGGAATGAAAAACTAGATTCTTCCATCGCTTGATGACCCATCACAGACATATAAATCATATCTCACACCTTGTATCTAATCAAGGATAGGTCCTCCAAATCCATAAGGATTTGGAGCGAGAACTGGTCTCCTACTATCAATATCTTATCTCGAAACCCATTGGTGATAGATCACATGCCATTGAAAGAATCACTCAGCACATACCCACTAGCATAAATAAGGAACAAAATGAATCCCTCCTAAGACTGATTACTATTGAAGAAGTGGATCATTCTCTTCATGAAATTCCATATGGAAAATATCCTAGACCCGATGGCTTCATGGCGATTTTTTTTTTCATTTCTGGCCCATTATAAGAGAGGAGGCATGGAATCTCATTGAGGACTACCGGAAATTAGGTAAAGTTCTCCCTGCACTCAATACAACTTTCCTTACCCTCATTTCCAAGGAAGAGCATGTTACTCACCCAAAGAATTTCTGACCCATTTCTCTATGCAACATCATTTACAAACTACTCACCAGGGTAATCGCTCGACAACTCAAACCTTTGCTTCCTTTCATCATATTTCCTGAGCAGTCAGACTACGTCGAGGGAAGGAAAATTCTAGACAACGTCATCCTTGTCCATGAAGTCATACACTCACTACAAAGCACAAGTACTCCATGTATGCCTTTAAATTTACATCTTTTGAAATATTTTGATAAGATAATATGGGATTATATGAAATCTACCCTCCTTGCTTTTGGTTTTGATCCTTCTTGGGTATATTATATTCTGAGCCTCACTTCCTCTGCCTTCTTTTCCATCTTCATCAACAATGTCCTCTCATGCCCTTCCTTACCCTCAAGGGGCATTCAACAAGGGGATACCCTGTCTCCTTTCCTCTTTATCATCGTGGAAGAATGTCTTAGTTAGTCCATCAAAGAGAAAATCACTGACAAATCCTTAGTTGGGCTCCCCCTTCATGGTATTGAACCTCCCATTTCCCACAAACAATTTTTAAATGATACCTTGATGATGGGATCCCCCACTGTTTGAGAATCCCACCACATACAAGATCTTCTCCAAGCCTTTTTTGATGCCTCTGGGATGGATATCAATTGGGACAAATATAAACTATTCTTTTTAACACCCCACTTCCAGTCCAACTTCACATCACCACTCTCTTGGGTTTCACTTGTAGCTCCCTTCCATTCAAATACCTTGGTATTCCCCTCATTGAAAAATCTATGTGGAAAAACTCTTGGGAGGGTCTTGTTTCTTCCATAGGAAAAAGACTCTCCTCGTGGAATTTTCATACCTTCAATATCCCATGACACCTCCTCCTCCTTAAGTCTGTTCTGCAAGATTTTCTCGTCTATACTTTCTCATCTCTTGTGGCTCCATATTATTTTCTAATTGCTAGAAAAATATGCAAAGAATGGTTAGAAAGGGGCCCTGATTAGCTAGGAAAATTTCTACAAGCTGAATCATGCAAATAATGGTTAGAAAGGGGCCTTGATTAGCTAGGAAAATATCTACAAGCCGAATCCTGCAGGTGGTTTGGGGTTATGGGACCTAGCTACTCTCAACAAGGTACTAAGTGATAAATTTTGGTGGTGCTAGCTTAAACACCCCATTGATCTCTGGGATCGACTCTAATGAAAAAATTACACCCCACACACTATAGAACAACATTTGATCATATGGAACAAGCAAAAACCTGACTCTTTGATTTGGAACACAACTAAGAAAAACAATTCCTTGATTGTTGAACACTCCTTCTGGGAAGTGCAGAATGGAAGAACCACATCATTTTGGCATGACTCTTGGAAACAACTTCCTACCCTGGTGCAAAAACCCCTCACAATAGATTTTATTTCCTCCACGAGTCAGTTGGGCCTCACAACTATGGAAAAATTCTGGTAAGAGGCCCCCCTAGCACCACTTCACATATTTGGAAATCCTCCAGGGATTCCCTTAATGTTCTGTCACAAGTGGATCTCCTACCCTGGAACGTGACCACTAATTCTAGAAAAATACAAACAAATCAGGGAGAGGACATCCCTAGATGGGGACATTCATCGCGTGGCACCTTCAATATCCAAGAGGCCTATAGTCTCAAGGAAACCTTCAAATTACTCCCATAGGAGTCGGTTTGGGAAAAAATATGGATTGAAAATCTCTAGCCCAAGATCATCACTTTCCTATGGCTTGTCACACATAAAATCCTTACCTAGGATAATCTAATGAAACTAGGCTTTGTCGGTCCTTCCATATGCCTGCTTTTCCTTGCTGAAGTCGAGATGCAAAATCACCTCCTAAATCTATGCTTCTACAACTATCAAGTTTGGGACCATGGTGCATCGGTAATGCACACATCAAATCGCAACCACGATTGACTCAAGGAAACCATAGACAGATGGCATGAAAAAAAAATTTGATCTACCATCCTCAACTGTATCTGAAAACTCTTGTTGGGTTTCATCCTCTAACAACTCTAGAAAGAACAAAACCAATGTATTTTTCAATCCTCTTAGTTTGAATGGCGAGCAGTTTGTAAAAGAATACAATATAGCATTATCGAAACCATCCACTCACAGCCTTTGAAAGAGGATGACCTGGTTTTTCCTCCTCATTAACAGAACATCCTCACCACTTGGAATCTCAACATCATTGCCTCTCCTTCCAAGGTTATTCTGAGGTCCCCTACTCTGAGTAGCGCTTCCATTTGGACGCCTCCACCACCCAAATTTTTTAAGCTAAATTTTGATGGAGCTTATATAGGAAATCTAGGACCAACAAGTTATGGAGTTGTCTTTTGAGATTTCCAGGGCTCCATTATCCTTATTTCTGTAGGAAGCATAGGGAATAATTCCAATAATATTGCAGAGCTTTGGGGCCTTCTTTGAGGTATGCAACTTGAACAAGAGCAAGGCTACCATCAATTGATCATTGAAGGGGACTCCCAAATAATTCTTATCCTCTTTACAAAAATTCTTCATGGGGTGGACCCTGACAAAATATCCCCCTATTGGCGTCTTGTAAGCAGCCTGAATGCAATAATGGATTTATCTAAACCATACCTAGATCTTATCCCATCTCATATTCGAAGGCGAGCCGACCAAATATTTGAGAATCTTGCAAATATATGGGTGGAATAGGAAGGGATGGATTTAATCTACATGGCCAATGCCTATATGGAACATATGATTCTCAAATACTGCATTTCTTTGGCTCTCAGTTCAGAAAGACCCCTAGATGGGGTGTTATAAGGGTCCAGGTGTCCACTGGAATGGGTGGTGCATCCCAAGTCTGCTTCGGCCATGTAAAGTGCACCTATGATGTCACATTTCCCTATTAGATGTTTCCCCTTATGTCTCCCATTTGAATTCATACCACTGTGTACCATCTATGTTGCTCGTGTGTGCCACCTCTCCTGGTTTCGTCATGACGATGGTCGTTTCACCCAATCCATCACCTCAACTCTTTTGCGAGGTATTCCTATGGTATTTATGCTGGAATAACGCTCCTCCGACGGGATCCATCGACTCATTCACTTCAATATTATTCCCTCTATACATTTCTCTCTAGTCTGGTTCTTCATTGTTAGCTCTTGCGACTGATTCCTTCTCCTTGCCTCAATTAGTTATGCCTCACCTCTGAGGGAAACTAAACCGGGGCCCCATTTGGAATCAAACATTCAGGCGCATGGCTCACTGGGATCCTACTACCATTATCTCAGTACCCAACACTTCGACCTACACTTCATCCTTGTCCTCTTCTGGCCATAGTAGCCTTCCTCCTCTATCTTCTCCCTGGTCTTGTCGCATGGAATGGTATGACCATCAAGGAAATTCTCTGAGTTTCACCCCAAGTCCTCTCCTGGACTTACCTTCCTCCTCACAACCACCCCCTGTCCCTTAATATCCTCTGCCTGAGTCTTCTGCCCAGCCTCCACCTCAATCCCCCTCGTCATCCCGTTGGTGGAGCCCCCCACCTCCGCCTAGCCTCATTATTTCTTGGACTACTCTTCATGATCATGCCTTCTTTCCTCTTGGGATATCTTGCAAAACCTTATCTTTGAAGTTAGAAAGGACATGGATGACCTAGATTTTCTAATGAAAAATGTGGACCGACGATGGGATATGCTGAAATTCCTACTCACAACACTGTGTGGCTCCTTACACACTCCAGGTCCTGTGACTAGTCTTTGGTGACTATAGTGTCGACCCTTGCATATAGAAACTCGGAGATGACCCCAAGTGACACAGAGGGGCAGGTCAGGCATTGGCCTAATTCTTATTTTTATGCATGGGAATAGGTATTATTTTCTTATGTGTAGTTTATCAGGAGCTCAAGACTTGGTCTTTTATACTTTTCTAGTTAATTATGATACTCTTTGATTATTCTCGGGCCTTGCATAGACAATTCATTTTTTATTTTCATAGGCATATTACTTTTTCCATCAAGTGTGTTTTTCTATATTGGCTAAATCGGTTTGCCTTATGCGTGATTCAAACCAACCAACACTCTAGTATGACTATTAATATTGTAACTTATGATTCCAAGAGGTAATTTATAGAAGCCTACTTATGAAAAAAAGGTATGGAACAATAAATTAATTAAAGAGACACAATTATATGAAAAATCTTAATTTCAAAAAAGTAAATGGTAAAAAATATTTTTAAGATTGAATGAAGCATGGAAAAATGACTAACACCATTGTTGAAAAAATAATAATTGAGAAACATTTGAAAATAGATGACAAATAAACATTTAAAAAAATAATGTGGAAACATTGTGGATCGAAAAATTTAAAATATCGAAAAACCACCTAAAAAGGGAGGGGGGGTGTTACCGGTAGCACCATTTTTTAAATTGGGGTAAAACATGTGACCCCCCCC